>JAHZND010002245.1:0-10829 GCA_027744115.1 Acrocyrtus sp. NNG-2020
AATCGCACGGATAACATCCGAGTCTGTCGCAGTTTGAAAGTCCAAAGTGGTCTGGAGCACATTTATCGCAGTTCATGCCCATCACATTATGCAAGCACTGGCACTCTCCTGTGCTATGGTCGCACTCTCGAGTTCCACACTCATTGCAGGAACATTTATTGCATGTTTTAGTGATAATGGCGTCTCCATAATAGCCAGGTCTGCAGTACTCGCATAGGTCCCCACTTGTGTCATTCAAGCACCTAAGACAGGCACCGGTAACGGTGTCGCAAGCGTAAGGGTCTTGAACGTCAATATTTCCGGAGCAGTTGCACGGTTTACAGTACTCCCCTGGTATTTCAGGTCGTCCAAAGAAACCGGGGCCGCATCCTTCGCAGCGGTTACCAAAATACCCCTCCTTACATTCGCAGCTTATATCGGAGCCGCTGTATGAAAGCTCGCAGCTCGTAGCAAAGCTGTTTTAAAAAATTTACCAATATTAGCTTCAATTAATTATTTTTAATTATAATTAGCATTATTTTTACTCACTTGTTGGAGACCATTGGCAGAGGGCAAGCGCAAATCAGACAGTCGTAGGGACTTCCTTGAGTGGCATCGCCGTGATAACCTTCCTGGCACATTTCGCAGTGATTTCCAGTCGTATTGTGTCTACAATCCATGCAAATTCCAGATACCGGATCGCACGTATCTGAATGTCCGTTACACTGGCAAGGCACACAGTAGCCGCCATGAGGTCCCGTTGGAGAACGGAAATACCCTGGCGCACATTCCTCACAAGAAAGCCCTTGATAATTTGGAGGGCATTGGCATTGCTCAATTGTCAGTGCTCTGTTGTCTGCCGTTGGGTAAACGTGGTCATCCGTTCCAACTTCAATTCCAAAGTCGCTCAGTCTACAAAAATTATCATAAATTTAATTAAGTTGCTCGCTCTCATCACATTTTTAATTACACTTCTCTCATTTACTTGGCTTCTCTCGTCTTCTTCCAATATCCAGCCCGAACGTAAATTGCCCTCAGATTTTTCAGAACGATCATCATTTGCTCCCTCGTGGGAGTGACGAGTCCTCCAGTGGCACTTAAAATGACAAAGTTATCTTCCAGCAAGGGCAACTTCATTCTCATAGCGTTATCCCCGTCCAAATGCTCCACGGTGTAATGCATCAGTCTAATTGTGTTGGAGGAAGGAGAGAGTTCCCTACCCTCCAAAATTACATCCGCTCCCACGTACGTTTCTCTTGCTGTAAAATTTTCACAGGAAAAATTACTTTTTGTTAAAGGGCAGCTCATCGCCATTTAAATTAAGAGAAAAAAAAATAATTATTATTATTTGCAGACCTTCATCACTATCCGGATCGGACACCAAAGTGTACGAAATGACTCCTCCATACGAAGCCAAATGATTGGCGTCAATGTCCGCTTTGAAGTACAGCACATTCGTGTCATTTCCCTCAGGTGTGGAATCCTCCGGTATGTAAAGAGGCACAAATGCTGCGCTGGATCCGACATCTTCAAATTCAATTTCGTAGCCAATAACGGGCGAGTAGGTTCTTATAGGATCGAAGGACAAACTCGTCCATTGCTCCTTCGTTGCTGTGACCTGCGTCCAGAAAAGATAGGCAGAGTTGCAGCGTGTTGTCTTTCCAAAGCAGAAGCATTTCGTGCACCCTGCGGGATTGTGCTCTTCCAGGTTGAAGCTTCCGACTTTGCAGGTGTCACAGCTCCTCCCCTCCACATTTGTCTTACAAAAGCAAAAGGATGTGTCCTGTGTGGAAAATTTACAGATATTTTTAATGAACTTCGTGGGAAAAATGTGTAAAACTGAAATAAATAAATAAATTCTTTTTATCTACCTGATTACAAATGTCGTCCGTTGTTCCTCGCTTGTCGCAGTCACAAAGTTGGCAGTATGGCATCGCCCAATATCCCGGTTTCTGTAAATTAGTGTAAAAATATTAGTAAAAACTCATCAAATTTGCAAACAATTTTTCCAGATTGCTTTTTTGCTTACGCATTTATCGCAAGTACGCCCAACGATATTGGTTTTGCATTCGCATAGTCCGGTCTGTAGGTCGCACTGCAAATTTCCGTCCTTCACACCCGGGTGATGACACTCGCACTCCAGACATCCAATCATTGCGTCAAACCCGTAAGTTAGTGGAACGCAAGTATCACATTTGACCCCCGTAACTCTGTCTGCACAGACGCATTCTCCAGTTCTGGCATCACAGTGAGCGGATGCTGGACAGTCACACGGTTTGCAATCCGGATATCCATAATAGCCCATTCTGCATCTTTCACAACGCCTACCAATCACATTCTCTCTACATTGGCATTGACCTCCGAACGGTTCGCACTCGAAACTAGTAGACCCTGGAATTTGGCACTGGCAAGGAAGGGCTCCGTTATTGTACTCCGACGTGAGTGAGAAGACAGCCTCCTTGCAAAAATCTGCAGAAAAAAAATTCGCATCAATTAAAAATCAAGTCCTTATCAAGTTTCTTATGAAAAATGTCGCCAGTAAACAATTTTTGTCTTTACCGGAAGTATTTGTCATCAAATGAAAATGGTTTTTCCCACACTCTGCAATAAACTTGCTGGTCTCGTCTAGCTGGGAAGGATGCATAAATTTCTGAATGTCCACATCCATATTCAAATTGCTGGGCACAGCGAGAACATAGTCAATCCAGATATTCTGCGGCGACTTCAGTATCAAATTGAAGTCATTCTCGACAAAAAACTGTTGGCTCTTATCAGCCTGGGCTACCACCGCCCTGCATCCCACCGTAGATGGGCAGTGTACAACAGGCAGCTTTCCTTCATAATATTGACCATTCTGGACATCCACTCCAATTGAAAAACCCGGATTTTCTGGTTGATAGTAGTGGACCACAAAAGTGTACAGTCCTGGAACAGGAACTCTTCCAGGAATAGAAATATTTTTGTTCTGCCCATTCAGGTATACCAGCGTCCCTTCTGAGGCTCCTTCCGGTAAGCTCTCCTCATCAGCGGCACGCTCCGGCTCAGCATTTTCAGCTTCCACCTTTGTAGTATCCGGTGGAATTTCGTATGTTGAGGGCACGCAAGTTCCATTCCTCACCACGCAAAACTCCTGAGGCTGAATGTGGTCCAGCGACCACTTCCCGTATGGTACAGCAGTAATGGAGTGCACCGCAATTTTATCAGCAATATTGTCCGGCGCCTTCACCACAATATTGGCAGTGTTTTTCTCAAACTTGAATACAGCCACTTCACCATCCTCAGTGGTAACCACTTGTCGGCATGGAGTAGCCAACCGGCAATCCTGAATTATAATTTTCCCATCGTTTGACCCTTTCATTGAGGTTGCGCTCAAGTCCAAGTTTGTAACGTTTGCGCCGTTTGGAGTGAAATATTCCAAGAGGAGCATGTAACGTCCTCCTTTGCTGGAGGGGAAGTCCAGTCCAATTTCTCTCTGCTGAGGACTGATAATTCCAACTTTGTCTGTATTCAGGCCCAAACTTTTGAGGACCTTTTTATCCTTGTAAAAATGGTTCAGCTCTAGCTTATCACCTTCGTCGTCAATGTATCCATCTGCGAGCATGGCACTGTCGAATTTGCTGATGCTCGGGTACTTCAATTTTATACAAGGGTCTGGAATGATGTTGTTTCCTTTTCCTTTAACGGTCATGTTTAAGCGGCACGGCTCATTTACCCTTTTCTGGAGAATGGAGCCTTCATAGTAAGCCTGCGGCAGGAGGACAAAGTAGTCGATAAGAAGAAACTTGGTCGTGTCGGCGATAATGTGGAAATGCCATCGTCCCGGATTGAGCACAAAAGGCTGAGGAAGATTGTTCCTCGAAACGGTAGTAAATCTGCCCTTCGGCTCCAACTTGACTTTTGCTGATTGATCTTCATCGCCGGGCGTATCTGGTATAGCCTTGATTTCAATTGGAATGGGCGCTTCACTCGGATTTACGTAGTGGATGACAAATCTGTAGAGGGAAGACTTGTCAATGTAAACGTCATAAATGATTTCCGGTTGGAGGGAGGAGAAGACTGCATAGCCCCTCCAGGAAAAGTCGGGAAATGCATCTTCCTGGAAGCCCATACGGACTTCGCCTCGTGAAGGTGTCTTTCCGTCTTCGGCTTCGTACTGAAGTTGATAGAGTGTCGGAAAGTAGTGGGCTTGAAGAGGTTGTGTGCACTGAACTCCTTCGATTCTAGGGCGGCATGTACACTGACCGCTCATTTTGTCGCAGACTGTGTTCACAGCTCCTCCCACATCACAACCGCAGTCAACGCACCCGAATATGTTGGCTGCTGTGAGATTGTAAAAGCCATTTTGGCACTCTTCGCATCGCCTCGAAGCTACTCTGGATTTACAGGGGCACTGCCCACTTTTTCCTTCGCAGACTTGGACACCTCCAATCACTCCGGGAATGTGGCAGTCGCATTCATCACAGCCCCGCGGATTCCATTGCTGGAGGTTCCAATAGAGAGGTTTGCACTCGTTGCAAATGCTCCCGTTTACGCGCTCCTACGTTTTCCAAATTTTTCAAATTTCTCTAAAATAGATTCGTTTAAGGGAAATGAAAAAAATTAGGTTTTAGATCTTACCTTGCATTCGCAAAGCGTACCCTTGGGGGCGTCCGCGCAAGTCGTGAACGTTTCGGTAACTCCAGCGGGAAAATGAAAAAATTTAGGTTTTAGATCTTACCTTGCATTCGCAAAGCGTACCCTTGGGGGCGTCCGCGCAAGTCGTGAACGTTTCGGTAACTCCAGCGGGGTCGCAGTTGCATTCTGCATTTGATAGAAATAATTAGCAAAAGTTATAATTCTGCAATTTACTAATTTTCGAAATCTATACCAATTTTAGCAAATTTTTTACCTTCGCATCGAGGATAATTGTAAAATCCTTGGCGGCACTTCTCACACTGTGACCCGTCAAAATTCCCTTTGCACTGGCACCTCCCATCGTCATCACAGGACACTCCCATTGAGCCTTCGCTGGAGCAGTCGCATGCTAAAAGTGAATTTTGCAAAGTTTTTCTTAAATGCTGTGTAATTTGGCACAAAATTGAAATGGAACCAGAACCAACAAAATTGCTTACACAAGCACTCCGGAAACTGATAAAATCCAGGCTTGCATTGGTCACAGGTGCGCCCCGAAAAATTGTGGAGGCAGGGACATTTACCGTTAGGATCACAAGTTTTTCCAATGCTTCCCTTGAAGCTGCAGTTACAAGGCTTGCAGTCCGGATATCCGTAGTATTCAGGAAGGCACTGGTCGCACCTGTCCCCTCCATATCCTTCTCTGCAAAAATAATAAATTGGTCAAAAAATAGGAAATAAAAAAGGGCCATCATCTTTTTTACGAAGAGCAAAAAAACAACTTTGTTTCATATCCTTACCTGCAGAGGCACTCCCCGCTGGATTTGTCGCAAATTCCTTCTCTGGTTCCTCGAACGTCGCAACTACAGTCTAATAAATTTCAAAATTAATGAAATTTATTTCTTCCAGGATAATAATTTAAATTTTGAAAAGGAATTTAACTCAAATTATTTTTCTTACAGGCGCACACGGGAAAATCAAAGTAGCCATTTTCACATTGATCGCATCTCCTCCCTCCAAATTTGTTGTTGCACTCACACTGCCCTCCATTGGCGTCGCATATAGGTTGAAAGCTCCCAGGCTTGTCGCAGTCGCAAGGCAAGCAATCCGGAAAGTTATAGTAGCCTTCCGCGCATTTATCGCAGTTCTTCCCTGCAAAGTTAATGTAACGTGTAATAGTAACGGGTATTATGTAATAGTAAATGTCATATTTAATAAGCCTACCTGCAAAGTTTGTCTTGCAAGGGCATTGTCCACCTCCCACCTCGCAAACTTCCCCTCTCGTCCCATTCATGTTACAATCGCACGGCTTGCAGTTTGGAAAGTCGTAGTAGCCGTGGCTGCAGGAATCGCAGTCTGGCTCTTGGAACTCCTTACGGCACTCGCACCGACCTGTTCCAACCTCGCAGTTTCCGGTTGCGTAGTGGTAATTACACTGACACCCTAGGTAAAAAAAATTGCAATACAATTTAGCGTGCATTAAAAACAACTTAATTAATAAATTAGTTATCCATATAAAACCTACTTTGGCAAACGTCTCTCGCTCGAAGGTCCTTTCCAAAAGGTCGGAAGAATCCACTCTTGCATTTGTCGCAGTTAATCCCTTCCGTATTATCTTGGCAATTAACGCAAACGCCACCACCTTCATACCGATTGTTAATGTCTAGCGAAGTTGCGTTCCCATCGACTTCTTCATCGTAATAGCACTCGCTGCTGTGTCCGTGACAGTTACAAACTGCGCCAAAATTTATTGCATACAATTTTGTAATGTCTGCACAATAATTTTAACTTTTTGTATTATTAGCAAATTTATTACGTTCGCAAGAGAAAGGAACAGAATATGTAGCTGGGCGCCACGCTTTCTGAAAAATTTTGTAATGTCTGCACAATAATTTTAACTTTTTGTATTATTAGCAAATTTATTACGTTCGCAAGAGAAAGGAACAGAATATGTCTGGGAGGAAAAGGCAAAAAAGAATGTCAAAATTTTATATAAATTTTGTTTGCAGTTGGATTACTTCCTGCGAAATTTTTCAAATACCTCGCCATGCTCCAGCGGCACCACTTTGGAAAAGGAAGTATCGCAAATGACCGAGTCATCGGTGACAATCTGCTGGAGTGTTGTTCGGAAGAATTTGTTGCAGTCCCTGGAATTTAGTATGGGGCAATATGAGAAAATTACATTTTATGGCTATTTAAACTGGCGCCCAAAATAATTATGCATTTAACTCACGCCGGATTTTCCGCAAAGTACTGCCAGGGCTTCCAGGTTTGTCCGTTGTCCGTAGATCTTTCCAAAGCCCATACTCCAGGCCTTGGTGAGTTTGCCATTGTGATGAAGACGTACGCGACATGAAATTCCTGTAAATTTATGGCGTTCACTCGTTAAAACTTGCCACTGCTAAATAAAACTTGAAGTTGAAAATTATTTAATTTCATAATTTTAACTTTACCTGACCCAGGTCAATTGTCAAATTGACCTCGTTGTATTTAGTCCCTCGAGACAGAGGAGGGCTCTGCCACCACCTTTCAGATCCGTCAATGGCGTATTCCGGAGGATGGGATAGAATCGGGGAAGCCATGTCACAGTGATCGCAGACCTAATTTAATTTTTTGCAATTAGCAATCAGCGAAACTTTTTACAATAAATTTATTTTTAAAATTTTAACCTGTCCATGAATGATATTATTGAACACATCCGTTTCCGAATTGGCTCCCACCAGCTTACAGTATAACTCCGGGCCTTCATCTCCACAAGTCGCAGTTGCCGTTATCCTCCTATTCTCCGCCAAGTTGAAGTACGGAGGGGTGAGCACTTCTCCCAGCACGGAGGAACTTCCAAACAGCAAACACCACACCAGCCACAGTTGGCTGTATAGACCTTGCGGCCAAATTGCAAATATTTTCCGATGCGATTTCATTATGGCTACTAATTTTCTCCAACTATTTCATTTTCTTATTCTTTCATTGCAAATTTTTTCCTCCACCTCCGATGCGATCACCACACAAAAAAATCAGTCACAAAATATCACAATCCACTACTAACTGGAGCAATAATTCAATAATGTGGGTAATATGAGAACTCCACAGATATATTTTTTTACGCTGAGATGCGTACACAACAAAGAAAAAACCAAATTTTTTCAACAAATTTTCCTAAAATAAGCTACAAGTCTAAAGAGATCAGAGAATAGAGAAGGTTTTTTATCCTAATTTAAAAAATCTTGTAAAGCTCAGCGCTTGCTTGAACAGTTCTCTCCCAGCTCCAGTAACAAATATCTGAGCCTCTCAGCGGACACTCAATAACATTCAATAGCCCATCTCACTTCTCGTGTATTGGATTCTCACTAAAACTTTTCTTATACAGCAAAAACACTCACAAATTTGTAGCTTTTTTGTGATAATGCAGTGAAGAATACTCGCCTTCTTCAATTTTTTAACATCACATTAAAATTATTAAAATTTATTATGTTTTGAGACTGGAGAATTGGAGATGAACTAAAACTTCATAGATTCCACTTTATCAGCGACTCTCTCTCACTTCTTCACTGGAGATAACACTTTTGCTGCTCCTTCTCCCATTCAAAGCTCAGTAAATAAAAAGTGATAGTGAATCGGCCCATGAGCCAAACCATAAGTCCAGTTAACAACAATTTTTCTTGTGCAATATGACTAAAGTGGAAAATGAACGACTTCATAATTCCATATAAAAATTTGTTATCACCCTCAACATTTTATTTTTGCCTTCACTGCACGCACACCCCCGAAAAAAAATTAACTCATTCTACAGAGATTTCCTCACCCCACACTATATTCTCTTTATCTGGAAGAGAGGAAATAGAACAAAAAAAAATTTTGTGTCCTGTGTGTCCTCATCTTCAAAAACGCGTTACTTTTATTCTCTCCCTTCTCATCTTGGCATTTTGGCTTTATTTTGCGTAAATATTTTTTTTGTTCAGAGACAGAGACACATTTCCAATAATATTTTTTTTTCACGCCGCCTCGTAGAGCGTCTTCGGCCTGGCTTGAGCTGAGTCACTGAAACCTCGTCCCAACTTTTATGAATGGAACCTATTCACAAAAATAAAAAATTGTTCTTCTCGGGGAAGATGTGCTGACTGCGAGCGAGAAGAGCAGATTGAAAAAAAGCAAAATATCTTATAGGTATCCAGTTTCCTCTCAAAAAAAGAAATTCTCAGTCGTGAACTTCTCATGCAAGAGCTCAGGAAAGAACAAAGTTGAGTCTTAAAAGTCTTGAGATAAAAACATAAAAAAACATTTTTTTTTCTGTTGGGAAGAAGAGTCAGAGCCAGAGCAAGAGTGAGGAAGATACGTATAAACCAGCAGAAAAAAATGTTTTTACAGGGTGAAGATGAAAATCTCCAGGATTCTGTACGGGATGTGTGACCATTGCATCATCACATTATTAGACTAGGCTGCTTACAAACTTCCTCTTTTTTCTTTAGTGCAGTCGCAGTGTGCAGTAAATGGAATTTCACAACATAAAAAATGCTACTGGGAGATGCAGTATGCAGTACCCTTACCCTTGGAGCGACTGGAAAGCTCATCTTTTCCTAACATCACGTAAAAAATCCTCTTGAAAAAACCAGTTGGGATACTTGGGATAAAAAATATGAATCCGTGCATGTGGCAAGATGAAGATCCTTTTTTTTTCTTAAAATTGATGCATAATAGCAAAGCACTGACAACTAGCACTTGCCTGCACTTCAAAAAATATTTAGAGGAAGGTGGTTGTGGTTGCTTACTGCTTCGCATGCTCATCTTTTCAAGTGCTATAATTATAGTGGGGAGTGCAGTCTGGCTGCTCACGATTTTACTAACTAGCACTCAAAAATATTCCTTGAGGGCCTACTTTTTCATGTACATTCGTGAGTAGATATCGGCATCGGAGTGATTTTTTTCGGAGAATTCTTTCAGGCGTGGCAGAATGCGTAGCAAGTGCGTAATACAACTCCAGTTTCTATATCCAGCAGTAATCCAGTATACAAAATCAGCCAGATAGAGCACCTCTCCATTATTGCTGAACGTACTTATGCTTGTACGAAGTTGTATGTACCAATTTTGAAAATAATGCTGTTCGTGTCACCATTAATTAATAAATTTCAATTTATAAATTAGGTATATTGATTATAATTGCAAAAAAATTATATTTTTTGTATATTTAATATTTAAAACTTTGCAGCGAATACAAAAAGCCATACAATAATGTTTACAATTACAGCAAGCAGATCATTGAAGCACTTCATAATAGTTTATTTTATACCGATTACAGTTTTTACTTTATAACCGCAATTTAGAGTAACATGATATCCTCACAGGAAATGAAAAGTAGATTGTATGATGCTTTACAATAAAATAATTTCAATTATTAATATTTCATTCATATATTGCACATTGCACTATGGTAATTACATAAAAATACAAATTGCATTGCTTTATGTGGAATCAGCTCAAGAAGTGGTTTTCACACGTGATTTTTCCCGTAAGTCTGCAATCCGTTGCTCTTCCTCGTAACTTCGAACAATCAACATTTCCGAGTTTGAGATACCTAGCTGTTCCAACGTTGGATTGGATTCCGGGTAGTTCAAAGTTAGTTCCTCATTGGGTCTCCTTAGGATGCCAAGTGAGTCCAATTCGAGAGAATTCTCCGGGTGGCTGTATGTGAATAGTATTAGGGTCTGTAAATACGCGAAAATGACAGATTTTGTTGTTGTAGGGCTCCATTTCATCCATAAAAAGAGATTAACAAGCTGAGGTAAAAAATTAAATTACTTGTAAAGTGTCTGTACTCCGGAAACGTCTCCTAATAATGTTTCCATTTGGAAGTCGCAGCTGGAGAGTAATCACCCTATAAGAATTCGAATCTCCTCCTCCTTCACTGTTCGCAGCAGATTCCAGAGCAGGCTCTTTTGGAAGAGAATTTCGAGCTTCTTCCTTCAATTTTTGAAGGTGCTAAAAATTAAGATGGTGGACCTTTTATACCTTTTCATTCATTATGTGAAGGATTTAAAAAAAATCATTTCATTCATAAACCAACAACCAACCTCTTCGTGCGCTTTAATTTTCTGTTTCTTTCTTTCTATCTCTTGCTCCAATAGTAATTTCCTCTCTTCCTTCTCTCTATCAGCCCTTAGTGCGGCTTCAAAAGCTCGGTTTTGCTCCTCCACAAGCAATCTTCGAGTACTTAAAGTTTCTCTTGGTTGAGGTGGTAGTGGCGG
>JAHZND010002246.1:0-16045 GCA_027744115.1 Acrocyrtus sp. NNG-2020
ATCCTGTTCTCTGAAATAACGTTTTGAACGCTTATCTAGATGAAACGGAAACCTAGCTGTAAATCTGGATGAATGTCAAGAAAAGGTGCAGCATTTACTGCACTATGGTATTGATAATTGATATATGTATGTACATATGCAGTATCAACTTCCCTCACAGATCAGATAAGTATAAATATATATGCTTTGCAATTTTGCATATTTCAGTTTCAGTGACATTTCATTCATCATCTCCGATTTAATCTCAACTGCAATACTTTAATTTCGTGCATTTTTCTCTTCTGCTAACACTTCTACGCTAATAAGTTCTTTCACACTTTCATGCTCCCCTAAAATTTTATGTGAGTCATCATCCCCATAAAAGTGCAACAAAATCAAACGAGCACAAAACATTTTTATCGCTTACTGCGAATCCCCTTCCCAGTTTCATTTTTTATCCTTTAGTAACTGTCTCTAACATTTTCAGGCAGTGGCGCCTACTTTCCAAGAAAAATGGGGTCACCTTTAAAAATTGCTGTCAGTGACACTTACGAATAAAGAACTAAAGAGCTGTTGGGAATTAATTAATAGATGCAAGACTAAACCCATCAGTTTTTTTACGACGTTGCGGTCATATCCAAAAAAGCAGCTACAAGCAACAAAATTAATTTATAAACTCTTCTATTTTTTTAGACATCTTATAGCATTTTCCTCTCCACATTCTATAAACCCTTTCCTCGATCTCAATCCCCTTTTTTTTTTTAAAAAAAATACGCAACATATTTAACTGGCCCACTCAAATCGTCTGCGTCTTTGTCTGATGCAGATTACTTGATACAACACAAGTTACATAAAATTGCCTGCGTCTGAACTGCAACATACAAAAAACATTCTCGCTATCTCATTTCCATTCCCCACAAGAAGCTTCCTGAGTAGCCTCGCCACGCTTCTTCTACAGAGATCTACATTTAGTAACATCAATTTTCAATTTAAATGATACAAACGCAGGAAGGGAATGGAGCTTGTGAGTAGATGTTGATGTTAGCAGAGGTAGCAAAAAAGTAGCATTATGCAAGCATGCCGACGAGCAGAGACACAAATTTTTCATTCATTTCCACGTTTAGGTACATCCTATCGTATATCACACACATAGAGTTTTTACCTTCACATTCAATAAACCCCTTTTCCCCATACATCCTCATATTCCTCATACCTAAGTCAACACGATACATTCCTTCACCAACTTTTTAAACCTATATCCTCCTGGCTAGACATCTTATGAAATGTACCGTATTCGCAGAAAAACTCAACACACTAACAAGAAGCCAACTTTCAAGAACGACACTATCTAGTGTAAAACTGTTATTCTCCTCTCGAACATAAAATTTCTACCCCTTCCATTCTCGATTATGCCTTTCAAATCCATACCTCCTGTACGTGTTACTTAGGTATACATTGCACACATAAAAGCATTTTTTTCTAATTCTGCATTGTACTCCTGTAGAATGGATGCCAGTGTTAAAAAGTATGTATGTACATTACAACATTTGCTTCAACCTATTGCAGTTGCTGCCGTATAAATATGTGTCTGAGAATCCGAAATAAAAAAAATCTGGCAAAAACACCACAACATTGTATAACCAATTGACTTTGATAGTGTAAGTAGTGTATCCAGTCTATCGTCTCGTCTGGTTCTTCTCTCCCTCTCATAAAACCCCTTTTTTTACTCTTACGCTTACGTATTCTCGTCCTCTCTGGACTCAAATTGAACGAAATACGTACTTTTTTTACTACTACCTACTTGTCGCTGGTGGTGGCGATGCGAATGGTTGTACACGGTGATCATGTTGATATTATTTTTAAGCGTAGTAAAGATTTCACCTTAAGAGAGAACCAGAGTAAAACGCAGACATTCATTCTTAAAACAGGTTCAGCTCTCTTATACGCTTTTTTCCTGTGTGGGAATGGGAAATACAAGTAAAGCGCTTTTCCTACAGCGTTTCTCTATTACATGAACAGCGTAAATCACGTAAACACATTTTTTCTCTTCACATTTAGTATCAGTAGTAATAGTAATATTTCGGTGATTTTGTTTGGTCATCATCACGAGACGACCAATTTGAGGAGGAGTACAATAAAAAATAAAGAGTGCTTAGACTTAGAGGTAATAAAGTAAACTACATGCAGAGCAGAAGACTAAACAACACAAACTCAAAGGCACAGTCGCAGTCATTCAGTGCGATGAATGAGTGCAGCTCAAAAAGTTTACTCACTGTTTATTATTGCTTATTATTATTCCCATTATTATAATACGTGTTATTGCTGTGTTTGCCTGTGAAAAATATCTGAAACAGTTTTAAGTACTGTGTGGTCGTGAGTGGTACGGCAGTATCTAAAATACTGCATTTTGTTCCTTTTCAAGTTTTAGTGAAAGGAGACCACAAAAAAATAACCAAAAACCTCCAAACTATTTGTTTGGCGCAGATCATATCAACGTAACAGAAACGGCATCATCATCGTCATCCGCAGTCAGTATCCTTTTCAAGGAGTAAAATTTACTTTCTTTCCAGAGCAGCAGAAAAAATAACATTCCACACTCCAGTATTTCCCACTGGAAGGAGCTTAGGAGGCGCTTAAAAAGAGCTGTAGTAGGAAATTGATCATTCTAACTGCTTTTCACTAAATAAAAATCCCAGTGCAAATTGGTTAGAATTATACTGACTACGAAGAAGGATAAATCGTAAAAATGTTTGTACGTAATAGTCGATGATGTTAATGGTAAAAACCTTTAATGACACTCTGCTATCGTCAGCATATCACATTCCCGTCATCAATATAAAAAGCAGCGAGAGAGGAAGTAGCACGCAATAGCAAATCTGTTTGAAATAGATCATTATCTGCTGCTGATGTACTGAGAAAACTCGTACGTGCAATATATGACGGTAATGATGAGGATGACGATGATATCTGTAGGAGGAGACAGATATTTTGCTTAAGATTATTTAATGTTTTGCAGAGTAGTCGCGAGATTTGTAGGATTGATTGGGTAACAGCATATTACACGGTCACTGTCATTTAGTAAATGGACTTTGCATATTGCAATTGTGTAGTTTCCCAGTTTATAAGCAGTTACGAAAAAGTTTTAATAGTTAATTAACAAGTAGGACACACACAGTATCATCCCATTTTGCCATTAGGGTTCATCCCCATTTTATTTTTATTAAAAGATTACAATTTTTGTTTATCCTTCCTTGCCCAATTTCTTCATCCTCATTACACGTCACCTACAAATATCAACACTAGCCATCTTATCAAGATTATTTAATGTTTTGCAGAGTAGTCGCGAGATTTGTAGGATTGATTGGGTAACAGCATATTACACGGTCACTGTCATTTAGTAAATGGACTTTGCATATTGCAATTGTGTAGTTCCCCAGTTTATGAGCAGTTTACGAAAAAGTTTTAATAGTTAATTAACAAGTTGGACACACACAGTATCGTCCCATTTTGCCATTAGGGTTCATCCCCATTTAATTTTTATTAAAAGATTACAATTTTTGTTTATCCTTCCTTGCCCAATTTCTTCATCCTCATTACACGTCACCTACAAATATCAACACTAGCCATCTTATCTCGGCGCATTATGTGTGGACTTGAAATGGTGAAAAACATTTAAGTAATCATATTAGTATTATCAGCCTCATTTATATGAGTACCACTACTACCACATAAAACCATTTTTTATCAGCAGCAGCCACATCACATCAAAAAAAAGAGCAAACAAGTCTGCTGTTGTTTTTCTCGCTGGCTTTGGCAGTTCAGTGGAAAATGGAATTAACTGGAAATACCTCTCTCGCTCTCCTCTCTCTTTATTCCACCCACTGCCAGTATTAGTTATTTAACTAGTATTACTAGTATTTTAGCTAAATACAGTGACTTACTCTAAACCGTGAGGCTTAGAAAAATGTGTCGTAAATTGTAATTGCGTCAATCCTCAAAATCCACTTGTTACATGGAAAGCAGGAAAAGTGCCGTTTGTTCAAAAAAAACTGTTTATTAGTTTTTGGGTTCACACGTACCGAGAAAAATAGGTCTATATTTTTCCTCTCTTGCTTTTGATACCTTGTTAAATATGCGTAGTCTTACATTGGAGTGACCCTGAATAATTGTATTTTAGGAAATTCCTGGTGAGAGCTCTTAAAGAAAAGGGAAGACGGATGCGGTGTTTTTTTAGCAGAGCGCTCCACATTATTGTATTATGCAACTTCGAGCTGGAGTTTCATTCAGTCCATTTTTAAAAGCTTCCCAACCAAATAGTCTTATCAGTCTTATCATTTTCATAGAGATGTAAATGAGTGGCAGTTGTAGGAGCAGTTCCTCCGTGAAGTCCACTTTTTTACACGTAAACAAAAAGCGCATAATATTTGCTATTACTGCGAAGCGCAGGCGCACCAAAAAAAATGTATTTTTACTGCTGCAGCCGCAGTCACAGTGTGCAGTTTGTTGTAGTAAGTAGGTAAAAATTATTCCACTGCTCTATAGAGCAACTACTCCAACGTATTTTTTTCTACGCACACTCTCCTTTATTGGAGGAGTACGTTAACGTTATAGCTGGCGCACTATAGCTCGTTTTTTGTGAAGCGACATTGGTCTCATTCTCATTTTTTTAATAGAAGAGAAGTGAGACAGCAAAATAAACGATGACGAAATGATAGTACTGAGGAGGCTGAAAAATGGGATGTTGCAGAGATAACAGACGCATATACAAGATGAAGATTCTTTTTTAGCAGCATCATCACGATATTCACGATCACTCTACTAGAATAAAAACGTATCAACAACATCAACAAACAAAACAGCTTTTTTCATGACTATATAAGAATCGCTGTAAACAACTGAACAAGAGGAACAAACTAGGGACAAAAAGGCAACAAAATAGTTCTCATCTTGCTAAAAATATATATAAACCTGAGGGGAAGAAAGAATTTTATTAGTTTTCGCAAAGTTTTTATTAAGCCGATGCTGCTGATAATAGAAAAAGAGCTCAGATTTTTTTCTGCTAAGTCTGGCTAAAGTACAAAACCAACCGTTTTCAAAAATTTGAATTTGATTGTCTCTTTTTTGTGGCGCGGAGAACGTCCTTCCTTTTTTTTAAAAAAATATATTTACTTTCTGTAACAGATTGAGAACGTTTTTTATCGTGTCAGCATTTAAATGGGGATGAAAATGAAAGGGAGTATGGCTATGAAATGCAAATGTTGCCAGTTCGAGTGAGAAAAAGGAGGATGGTGGGACGACGATGATGATGCTGATCTTGTTAAAAAGTGCTTTTTAGTGGAGTACGCAATTGGCAATTAAAGCAGTGACTGGTACACTTGTTCGCGAAAATTACTGCGCAGTTTGTAGTTTTGTGGAGGGGAAATGTAAACTTTGTGTGAAAACGGAGTGCTGTTATTGGCTGATGATGGTGAAACAGAGAACGGTTTTCGTAGAAAGAATTTGATTTTGAAAAAGGGAGAAAATTGGCCGTTTTAGTGGGAAGGTTGTGTGCAGTTCTTACTAGAGTGTAGAGTGCATCAAAGGAATTCGGCAATATTTTCTTCTTGATTTTAAAGTCTAATGACCCTTGGTCTTTGGTGACGTCAATCAGTGCCAAGTGTCTGCGGTAGAAAGACATGGAGGGAGAAGATAAGCTGAAAAGGTGACAAAAATCCAGACTGAGACTTGAGGCTGGAGACTGGAGACGGTATTGTTGTGACTTGTGGTGGGAATGGGAATGTTGATATACGAAAAAGAGAAAATGAAGCGCGTGCGCTGCTAATGTGTGACCAGCGTTTATTTACTGTGACGGAGCTGTACACGTGCGTTGGAGAATGTTTTCAGCCTTTCGGGTGTCATTGCAAAGGCTGTAAATCTGATTAGTTAGTTGGGCGACGAAACGGGAAAGTGGGAAACGATTGAAATTGGTAGGGTAAATGTGTAAAAAAATGTGTTTCGTGGGAAGATAAGTAAATTGGCTCGGCTTGGCATGATGGTAAGCGCCTCATTTTCCAATTCATTCATTTAGAGACTGCAATAGTAGAGACGTGCAGAGCAGAAGACTTTTAGAGCTGCCTTCTTGCTAAGGATCTTAGCTAAATTGGAGGGATTAAGGTAAACAAGCAAGGCGGGTGAATTAGCCTAATTAAAGACTTCCATTTAAGTGTCTTCTCGTTTTCTTCCTCGATTTAAAAAATAGTTTAATTAAAGTGTTTTCGTTATAGCAGGAAGCTCTTAAAATAAGAGAATAAAGTCAATGACCGATGTTAAATGTTTAGACACAGCTAAAGTTGAAAGGATGCCGAGTTTTAAGTTTTAACTTAAAAGCAAGTTAAAGTCATTTTTCATCCTGCACTGGGATGACATGCACGTGAACTGTGTTTTGATTTTCCTTCTCAGAAACACACTGACTGAATTACATTCTGTTTAACATTTAATGTGCCTTAAATAAGCGTGAACAGTTTTATTTAGGTAAAGATACTTGTTTAGCCGGAGTTGGTTTAGGTAGGTGGAAGAGTCAACAGCGTTTTTATGGCAGTAGTCAAACAGTCAAATATTGTTTGGAAGCATTAAAATTTTCCAGAGGAAGAGGCTACAAAGTTGGAGTAAAAGAGTAAAGATTTGAGTTATCAACTGTTGACTTTGATAACACTGCTCCATAAAGGAAGAACTGATAAACTAACGTAGAAAAAATTCATCACGGAAGCTTGCTACTGCTACTTGGTTTAATTGGAAATAATCGAATTTAAACCGAGTCATCATAATGTCTATGTCTATGTCGACGGGCGGGAGCCCACCTCGAAGCCCCAGTGCGTCATTGCCGACAACGCCCATAGTTAAGGAAGGCCTTTTGTATAAGCGAGGTAAGTAACTTTATACTTTATTATGTTTGTGATGCAATTTAACTACTTACCAATTAATACTATGAAATTTTTTTATAACTTTAAACTTTCTCTTATTGTTTTAGGCGAGACCCTGACTATGGCAGCGAATCCTCTTTCTCTTGCTATGGGCGCATCCGGTGCCAATAGTTCCAGTAGTGATATTGAAAGCATGATCTTAGATCCATACGACGGAAACTCGGCCAACGATCAAGAGCTATACAATAAGTTTGTAGTGCAGGGGACGTGCTTTGGGAGGCTATCTGGGAAAAAGAAAGTTGTAAGGAAATTATTGACACATTAATTGTTTTTATTAATTATTTTTGTTACATTTCATGATTAGGAATAAGGAAGTCACAGCAAAATACGATTTAATTATGTATATTACAAATTACAGACTTTCGAAAACTTCGAGTTCCTCAAGCTTCTGGGAAAGGGAACGTTTGGAAAGGTAATTTTATGCCGCGAAAAGACATCAAGAAAGCTGTATGCCGTGAAGATTCTTCGTAAGGAAGTTATTATCAAGAAGGAGGAAGTAGACCATACGCTCACAGAAAACAGAGTTTTGCAGACTACAAATCATCCTTTCCTCATAGTAAATAAAGTTTTTTTTTGATTGTAGAACTTTATCCAGGTCGGTTTAATTTGCATATTAAATTGGGTTTTTCCTTGTCTTCTTGCAGTCACTCAAGTGCTCCTTCCAAACAAGTGACAGACTTTGCTTTGTTACTGAGTACGTAAATGGAGGCGAGCTTTTCTTCCATTTATCAAAAGAAAAGGCCTTCTCAGAAGACAGAACTAGATTTTACGGTGCAGAAATTATATCCGCTATAGGTTATCTTCACCAGAATGGAATAATTTATAGAGATCTGAAGGTATGTTGTACTAAAGTTTCAAGAGTATGCTTCATTTATAAGTTTGTAATTGAGTCATTTGCATATGTTTAATGAATCGTATCTTGTAAAATCTAGTTGGAGAATCTTTTACTTGATAAGGATGGCCATATTAAAATAGCCGATTTTGGTTTATGTAAAGAAGACATTACGTACGGTAGCACAACTCGAACGTTTTGTGGAACACCGGAGTACTTAGCGCCTGAGGTCAGGGATTTAATTCTAGTCAAATTTAACACACATTTTTAGCTATGTTAGGAATGAAATATCCTAATTTTAAGTTTTCTCTATTGAAAACAGGTCTTAGAAGACACCGATTACGGTTTGCAGGTAGATTGGTGGGGTGTCGGTGTGGTAATGTATGAAATGATGGTTGGGCGCCTTCCTTTCTATAACCGTGACCATGATAGACTGTTTGAACTTATCGTAATGCAAGAGGTAGATAAAATTCAAATTCCTAATGATTTACTACGTGAAGTCGTGAAGCCATTCAATGCGGAAATAATCAGCTTGCAGCAATTATTATATTTGTTTGTTTTTAAACATTTTAACAGGTACGTTTTCCCAACTCATTATCGGTTGAAGCTAAAGACCTTCTGAGCGGTCTCTTGCGAAAAAGCCCACGTGAACGACTAGGAGGAGGACCTGAAGATGCCAAAGAAGTCATGCAACATTTTTTCTTCGCCTGCATCAATTGGGACGATCTAGTTCATAAAAGGGTATGAAATAAATGGATGGCCATTGCAGCTAACAACCATCAACGACACTTAAATAAGTAAATTAATGACTCTCTTTATATTTATTTAGGTAACTCCTCCTTTTAAACCACAAGTTTCGTCAGACACGGACACTCGATACTTTGATACCGTGTTCACTGGAGATTCCGTTGAGCTCACACCTCCCGAACATGAAGAACATTTAAGTAGCATACCGGAGGGAAACGATATAGACTTTGAAGGCTTCTCTTACAGAGACTTGTCCTCTACACTTGGAGCCTCCCTTCGTTCAGGAGCGCTAAGTTAGAGTAAGAAATTCAAAGCAGAGGTTGTGCTGCCGAATTGCTAATACGCAATCGATAATATTTACATTACATATTGCATTGTGTTTGTCTCAATGCGACATAATTAAAAGTAAAAGCATCCTAATGATGTAATAATTAGTCGGTGTATAGTTTCTTGTAGCCTCTCTTAAAAAGTTAAAAAAATATCACATCAGTTCAATAAGAAATAGAGAAATATTATTCTGTATTTTGAGATGCATAATCAAAATATTGCATTGGAGTTAACGTTTTTCTAACAGTTTTGTAATTTACTATTAAATGATTTAGATAGGCTTCCTTATTTTTCCTATAAAATGATGTGATGATGATTTGCCTCAAAAGGAAATACTGTGCACAATCAACTTGTTTTTTATTGTTGTGTACATACCTTATACATATAATGTACCTCACGATGTATGTACTTCTATCAACTCCTTACAGCCAACAACGAGACACAAAACTTACAATTTAGCTATAACTTAAATAGATTAAGTAAACAAATGCTGCTGTAATTTGAAGTGGTAGCCATTTTTTAAAAAGCATGTTACTGAAATGGTTGGAAGTAGGAAGGCAGCTATCTTCCAAATTAATCTTTCCCGTTTATAGTTTCATACATTGAATATTGTCCGTTATAATAAATTCCCAACACGAAAGTCGTATGTTAATGAAATTCAATCGTGTAGGTTAAGGAAGGAATGATTATTGGAGCAAGGGTGTTGTGTGTCGAAAATGAATCTGTTTATGAATTAGTTTGTATATAACATTTTGATTGTTTAATTTAGTGTAGTCGTTCATTATCTTGTAGTTATTTAGTAGTGGTTGTAGTAAATATTAATTATGAATTTATTTTTTGCTTTGTTTATGTTAATAAAATCTGGTATACTACTTTAGTTTTCATAATTGTAAAAAGAGAGAATTGAACTGAACTGAAATGGAGGAAATATGAAGACAAGTGAAGAATAGTGAAAGATAATAGGTAGCTAATGTCGCATGTTACGGAAGCTAATTAATTGGAAAAGTGTTTCTCTAGTGGTGGCGATGCGGCGAAAAAGCTTGTTAGGTAATGGTAATAACTGTAAACTCCATCAAATCTTTGTCTTCTCGTTTTCGTATTTTTTCCAACAAAAGGTGAATATGGATTTTTAAACCGTTTGTTCAATTTACTAAAAAATCATATGTAGTATAATATGTACTGTACTTGTAGTAGTTTGCAGTATGCGAGTAGATAAGTGTGTAAGGTATGTATATACCAGCCTAGTTTGGATGAAGAAGGGTCGTTAAGTTTTTTATTTTATGGTCAAGTCATGAAAAAGTAAACCGATTGTGATAGTGACTCTGCCAGAATAATAAAAATGTGCGTATTAGGATTAATACTAGAGATAAGATATGGCGACAACTCGGACGGAAATACATATTTGAAAAGGAACGGAAATTGAAATGATTAGGTAAGTGTTAATGAGGTTGAAACGATTAATATTTCGAGTGGCGTAGATATAAAAAAAAAGTAAAAATAAAAATCAAAATGTTGTTACGTTATAGAAAATGTCCTTGCGTTAACTACAAAAACATTTTCATTTCATGATACATACTACGAAAATGCTGCACCAGTAAAAACGATATAAACAAGTTAGAGATGTAATTGAGAAAAGGAACAGGCGAAATGAAACGGGATGAAATAAATTCTCTGAGAGAAAGTAGAATCATGTAAATGTAGCTTTCACATTTTCGTTTTCTTGTAGGGACTTTTCTTAAGCCTAAATCTGATGCCTAACTTTCCCAAGAAAAAGTTCTTTTCATCGTTCATAATTTGGGAGGTGGGTAGGCAACTGCCTAACTGCGTCATCTTCCTTGAGGCTATAGGCTCTATAACATTTATGCAGCTTTATATTAACATTAATAAAATGCTTTGGGCACCGAGTGTATTCAGTAATACTAATTAGAATGTATAGATAGCACTAGCAGATTTGAGCTTTAATATGAGGCACGTACCTCAGGCAAACATACCTACATTGCGTTGTGCTGACGTTAGGCTGAAAGATTACTAGTGTATATGTCACTGCTGTCCCAGCAGAGTAAATTATATTAAGAAGTCGGAAAGAATTCCAGCAGACTTCTTCACTTTGAGACAAAGACGACACTCCTGGCCTTTAGGGTATACTATACATGGTATATAGTGTATAGTATGGACATATTTTTCACATTAATTAATAAAGTAAAGAGATGAAAATGACAAACAGGTCGAGCTGGAGAGAAGCTGAAAGTAAGGGGCTCTCCATATTTTATATAAATACTGAACAATACTTTCATTTTCATCCTACATAAAGAAAAGTACCCGGGGTGTATGCCAGCGTAAAGACTTGCAATTTTCTCCGTTCTGACAGACTCATATTCACATCTCTATGCCCTCCTAATGCCTTCTTCCTTTTCTGCTCACTCTCACGTCTCTGTAAACTCAGAATGCCCAAAGTGTATGGAACAGCTCTGCGTCTGTATTTTGACAATTTCTACAGTTTCCCATTTCCATTAAAAGTACTTAAACGGCTCGTGGGATCAGTAGCGTGTGTGGCTTATTTCAGCAGTTTGCCCTCTTTCCCATCATCATCATCATCATCATCATGAAAAAGCAAGCACTTTAGTGCTCACCTACCATTTCAGTTTCCTTCTAATAGAGTTAAAACCGTAGACAGGAAAGGGAAAAGTCGAACTTTAAGCACTACGTGGAGCAGTAAAACCTGATTTTAATATTGATTACCTTAGGATATCCCATCCATCAAGAGGATAAAATTGCAAGCGCTTTTTTTACCTTATGTTTTGCCTGGGAGGGGATTAACTAAAAAAAACCTCTTTCATTCTCTATTTTTTTAAAAGAAAAACGAAGCCAAGAAAAAAGGAAAGCCAAAAGCTTTCATTTCACGGAAAAAAGGGCATGGTTGTTTATTATAGAAGAGATAAAGTGAAGGGAATGCACTACTACTTCAGTAATGACTTCCGTTTCTATAATATTTACATGTTAAAGATGTATTCAGTACATATTTTTGTAGCTTCGGTTCTAATCCGCATATGACATACGGTAATGTACGAGAGATAGTAAAAGTTTGCGATTTACCACACTTTCCTACTGATGAGACGATAGAGCACCGTCGTACTATTTTTTTTGTTCCACCGGTTCAGGTAGAAAAAAAAAGATTGCTGTTGCGAAAAAAAAATTGTATACGGGAAAGGGTTCTTCCTCTCGAATCAATACACTTTTTACGTGATCTTTGCCAGACCTGAGTGAGTGCTTTCATCCTTGTACCTCGCAAATGATTTGAAAAGGTGTGCTTCCTCTTCTCTAAAGTGAGTAGTGAGCACTAGTACCTTGTGAAGAGATGACGGTCAAGTCAGAGCTGAGTCAAGGTAGGAAAATATGAAAAAAAAGATTGAGAAATGAAAAGGGAGCTGGGCCTGTGCATCAAGCCGACTACGGGAGATATATGTACTTTATCATCCGTATCCAATATCCATTCTAGAGGGAAGGAAAGTGCCGTTCTCTGACCTCACATGTCACAGGCAATAAACAACAGAATGGGTATATACATATTCACGTGAAATGGAGAAAGTAGGTAATAAGTCAAGTGAAGCCTCACACATTTTTCTTGCCTCCTTGCCTTGCCTTTCTATTAGAACAAGGGAGAAGGACTTTTTTTAGGTGAGGATGAAGGTTTTGTGAAGGCGGACGATAGAAACCAGACGAGGAAGTACACCTTGTACGTGCTACCACATTCGCGTCCATGCGCACTATACGTATAGTAAGCGGTAGTAGTAGTAGTATAGGCGACTCCACACAGCATTTTTTTTACTTCATACATTTTTTATCTCGTCTTCNCGTGCTACCACATTCGCGTCCATGCGCACTATACGTATAGTAAGCGGTAGTAGTAGTAGTATAGGCGACTCCACACAGCATTTTTTTTACTCAATACATTTTTTATCTCGTCTTCTTGATCGCGTAGGAGGAAGTGTGTATGTTTTCAGGAGAAATACTGCGAATCTTTTTTTTGCTATATTTTTTGCAAGTTTTTTTCTCACAAGTGGAAGTAGAGGAGTTGGTGGAGTTTCTGCTGGTATGATGGTAAAGACAGGGACAGAGTTAGCAACATCAACTCCAGCCCCTTTTTTTCTCTATTCATATTCAAACTTTGTTTCTATTCGATAGGAAAGAAAAAGAAAATGAAAATGTTTTTTATGTCTGTTTTCATTTCATGAAAGAAAAAAAAATTCGGATAGGAACTAACGAGAGAGGGCTGTGGCTCTTGTTCAAAAGCTATAGTACAACTGGTACTCTTCCAACAAGAAAAACATTCTCCATTCGCTATTTTTTTCCTGGCTCGTCTTCATCGCCCCTTTCCCGGTTCGTTTATTTAGTTTGCACGTTATGGGTAATATTATGTGCCTGTTCCGCTGGCGAGATAGACACAACTAGGTTATATCTTATGTTTATGAGTGTGATGATAGATATAAGACAGGTTATGCCTTCTCACTCCCGCAAACACGCTCCAAAAATGGTGTTGGAGGAGAGAAGAGGGAATACGGGTCTTGGTATTACTCGACTGATGAAACTCTGGGAAATATTGGAAAGCAGTAAGTTTAGAAGTGAGGAGAGAGACAGGCTCAATATTGTTATTATACACTAGAGAAGGAACGGCTCGGGTTGCAGCAACAGAAACAGCAACCACTCTGCTCCTGATGACAAGTAAAGTGAGAGGAAAAAATATAAGGAATGATCTATTCATGTAGCGGGGGCAAAAGCGATATCGTATATAAGGTTCTCCACGCATAAAACAGGCTCATATATAAAAAGGAAGCTAACACGGAGAAAATGCATTTAGTTAGCCACTAGTAGCAAAAGTACCCACAGGTCACTTCCGCATTTCAGAGAGAGAGAAAGAAGGGAGAGGATGAGGCAGAGCTGGAGCCAGAGCTCCAGAACCAGAGTCAAATTCTGGTCGAGAGATAAACTTTGCCTGGAATAAAAAAGAGACTAGCGTGTGGCTGAGTAAATAGTGTGCGGAGAGGGCTGAGAAATGAGAGCTCTCTGTTTAGTATCTGTAGTAGATGGATAGATTAGACATGGAAAGGAAAGTCTAGAGATAGGAGAAGAGAGAAGAAGAAGGAAGAGCCACTAAATTTTTTCCTTGCTTTTATGTAGGAAATGAACAAGTGAAATAAAAGTCATTCCTTTTTTTCTGCCCATTTACCACTATCCGAATATTTCTCTCGATATGAGAAACTGAAAGCGGAGGCTCAGGTGGTCCACTTTAATTTCATATTGGATAGTGATCATCATCATCATTATCATCATCAAAAGCACATCGCACACAAATTGCTCCACTCTATCCTTCTCCCCATCTCGTACAGTTCAGTGAGTAGTAGTCGTGGAGGTGGTTGGCGGTGGTGTGTGGCACTCCAGGACATAATATGGACTTGGAGAGAGGAACAGAAAGAAAAAAAAATAAAAAGAGGAAATAAAAGAGTGAACCTTTTTCCAAAAGACATATACCTACGTGCTTAATAATAATAATATTATTATATAAGCAGAAGGTGAGCTAGGTACATGAATACATCTATTTCACCTTATAATGTAAGTAAAAGCAGCGTACACACAAATTCACTCACGCTCTCTATTACTTATGCATTCACCGCTCTCTTGCCTTTCTCTCACTCGTCTTCCGATTCATTTTTCCCTTCCCTGGAAAAGGAGTACAATAGCTCACTGCTATTGCACTTCAGTTCATCCCATACTTTCTCCATTAGAATAAAGTGCAAGGCACTATATAAGACTCGCCTTCCGATTCATTTTTCCCTTCCCTGGAAAAGGAGTACAATAGCTCACTGCTATTGCACTTCAGTTCATCCCATACTTTCTCCATTAGAATAAAGTGCAAGGCACTATAGGCACTGTCTTTCATTATTTTTTTTCCTTTTTACCACTCTTCATTCTCCCTCCCAAGCCAGTGCCATTCTTACATCTGTTTTGCACTAAATATTAGCACTACACCTATTACTATGAATATTATTATGGGAAGATTTAAGTTAGTAAAAGGGTATACGTACTCCATTATATCATACATTAACACAAATAATATATTCAGCATTTTCCTCTCCTCCTTATTCACTCCTTTCCCAGAAAACCACTCACTTTCTCTTTTCTTGCTGAATGTCTCTGAATGTGAAGTAGGTAATGCTACTATTTTAGCTGGTATGTTGTTCAACCTGCAAAAAAAGCATTGCAACTACTACTTGCTTTCATTTTTGCAACTACCCATTTATACTTATACCTATTTGTGTAGTTTTCTCTAAAGACATTATATGAATGGGCTTTGAGTTTTTTTACTTCTTCGAGATATAACTTTCTCTTCTTATTTTTCCCCGTCTATTTCTCTCTTTTTTTCGCTGTGTGACTGCCCAAATTCCCAAACGCGACTCTTGCGACTGTTGGAAACTTTCTGCTATATTCACAATCCAAACTCGTCGGCTTTCACTTTATTTTCTTTACGTCCTATTGTTTCTCGTACACTTTTTTTTATTTTAAATGAGCTAGCTTTACCATCATCAAAAATATAATATTTGACTGGTTTCTCTTGCTTAGAGACAAACAAACGCCAGGCTAGAAAGCTCGAAAAAGAAAATCTTTGTACGTAATGAAGTGAACTTTTGTCCCATAAAAACAAGAGCACTGTGTCGCGCTTTTTCCCTTTTTCCCATTCCCTCCGTCACACTAATACTCCCAGTTTTCCCCTTTATCCTATTCGTATTCATTTTCCAAAAAAAAACATTCACTGGACTCGAAGGAGGAGAGAGGGGAAGACAAGAGAAAGAAAAATATAGGGTTTTAGCATTTCCCCGTATTTTTTATGTTGTTTGTAGTTTCTGTTATCAAATAGGTCTCTGGTGCAAGTCAGTGTCGTCGACGTGCTTTAGTTGTGAATGTGTGTGTTCTTTTTCCCATATCGTATTTTTATTTTTTGGTGTGTGTGCGATCCCAGCATATCACTCCAACTTCTGGGAGAAAGGAGTGAAAAAGGGAAAAAACATGTTTGTTGCCGTAACTCACAACCAGCAAACATAGAGTTAAAAAAATACTACTGATTGCGACAGTTTTTTTTCATTCTTCCTTTTTTTGTGGGTGATGATATTGATGTTGTTGATGTTGTTAGTAATGATAGCACTTTAGC
>JAHZND010002247.1:0-10558 GCA_027744115.1 Acrocyrtus sp. NNG-2020
ATTTTACCTTCAGTGCACATTACTGGGTATGTACTGTAATTATAGCTATATTATCCAAGTTACTTTTAGCGTCTAGCTTGGCCAGTGCTCATTCATTCGTTCGTTCCCTCGCGATGTATGGAATGGGAATTTTTGCAGTGACGAGAACGATGACGCTACCACTATATGCGCTTTATTGCGCTGACTTACAGGGACTTCTAGAAAAATGCGAGGAATAAGATGGTGGAAAAACGGGAATGAATGGTTTACGTACTACCTTCTACATGGTAGTCACGTTAGAAGGTGCATTCTTGCAAGGTACCTATCTGCATTGTTGTATTACGCTAGCACAGAAAAGATAATTGTTTGAGTCTGATACTGCGAGATTCCTGTCTTTTTCTATATCTAACCCTTTCTTTAATTTTCAATGAGAGCGACTATAGTCAACTATACTTAAATTAAATGAGCTTTTTGATTCACCTGATTAACATTGTCAGAGCAGTTTCTGTGAGGAGTAACTGCCTATAAAATAAGCCTTGGCAGGATAACTTTATTGGCCATTTTCAATTTTTGGCTATTTTCATTTTAGTTCTAATCTATTTAACATTGTTACCATAGCAAGACACATTGTTGGAAGCTTTGTTGCAAGAGAAATTTTATCCACTTTATTGTTCAGAAGCTGCGGGGCTTTTTTAAAATTTACTCTTTCATAGGGATATAGGGTCCCCCATGGATGTTTCAGTAACTCAGGGAACAAAATCGTAAATTGCACACAATTTTTTATACTCTGTCTTGTCTGACTTGAATGCAATTAGTACAAGTATAAAAATGCATTTTAAGTATCTAGCTTATGATTCCAAAAGCGTACGTGACCAGCCTGGAAAGGTTAATGGCGGTGATCACCTTTTCTGTTGAATGAACCTTTTTGCGGACGTACCGCCACTCAAATGATAAGCGAGCGTATCAACAAACATTGTCCAGTAGTAAATCGGAATGAGGAGGGAAAGCTATAAAGTTGTTACGTAAACGAGACTGTCATGTGAACCTGAGTAAGATAAATGACTTGTGTATAAATATAATGAGAGACGAGCGTGCATGTGACTGGAAAACTATTCCAGTGCTTTTTACGTAACAGCTCTAAAAGCCAAATTTGTAGAGAAATACATAATCTCAGGATGTTGTCAGAAGGGGTTTGGCTTCCGTAGATAAATTTCATTTGTGCTAATGGGATATTGCGGAATTGGTAATTGATCAGACTCCGTTTCTGTCCCTTTCTGGAAGAAAGTGACAAGTGAGTGGCAGACGATCTCATTAATGGAAATTGTTGAAGCAGATTAGTATATCTTCTGTTAAGAAACAGGTTTATCAATGGATGGTAAAACAGCTAAAAATGTGTAACAGTTGCGATTTGCGATGTAGTGACGCTTTCGCTGTCCTGCTGATAAAAGTTGCATAATTAATCGTAATTGGATAAATTCTATCACAGGCGTACGTGCTTACGAAGCAGCAGATATAGAACTACCGTAAACGATAAAATAATTTTTACAAGAGAAACTGGACATACGGATGGATGTGGTGATATGAAATAGCTTGCAATTTAGTCCATCTCAAAAGCCACTGTTAGCTACAAGTAAGAAATCCAAAGTTTTCAACACAATTGTAATAAGTATTACACGCTCCCCAGAGTTATATCTTTCTAGGTTAAATGCACACACTGTTAGCTACAAGTAAAAAATCCAAAGTTTTCAACACAATTGTAATAAGTATTACACGCTCCCCAGAGTTATATCTTTCTAGGTTAAATGCACCCACTACCTTCCAATTGTTAGAATGCAATTTAAAGTAAGAATGTAACTTGCCGGTCTACAATAACGTAGCCGAAATTCCACGAATCTTTACTTTAGTACTCTTTATGGAACACCTACTGGCAATTCTAATTAAATGGCTTTTATTACTTTTATAGTTACACAGAACAGTCAAATGCTTGCTCTAACAAAAGCGCAAGATTAACAGTAAAATAATTTTTGTAAATCTCGAACCGCTATTTTTCATAGGTATGCCAAATGCTTTGTGTTTGCCCCCGCTACTAATATGAACATCTCCAAACTTGCAAAAAATCTTTCAGATTTTCAACATTACCCGTTTTGTTCTTCACTCTCTAAATTTCTCCACTCCNATAGGTATGCCAAATGCTTTGTGTTTGCCCCCGCTACTAATATGAACATCTCCAAACTTGCAAAAAATCTTTCAGATTTTCAACATTACCCGTTTTGTTCTTCACTCTCTAAATTTCTCCACTCCTGAGAAACCGACTAACAATAACGAAACTTGTAAGAAAAAATAAATCAGAAATGAAAGTGAACTTGCTTCAGCTCATACATCTTGTGTTATGTTACAGCATGTGATTTCATGATATGAATTGTGGTAGCTTTTGGCATATACTACGGACGAAATTTCATTCATTCAACTTCTGCTCACATCGCCAGTCAAGTCAGTCAAGGAAAATGTTTCTGGTATCGCTCTCTGCCGGAACTGACTTGATGTAGCTAATCGAAAGCAATTTGTGCGATGATAAAAAACACATTTTTCTCCTTTGTTCGTTGGTTTGTTATAGTATGTTATTAACTTATAAGTTAATAGGTATCTTTAATGACAATGTACATGATAGGCTATCGTTGATAGCAATCATGTTTTGCTATTTCTGTATCACCAAATCCCAGGTTTGGGGTAACTTGATACATCCGATTAAATTCCAACGTTTTCAGTCAGCCACTAAAATAATTTCACGACAAGCTTTACAGTGTGGGCGACAAGCAATCAAAGAATGCATTAAGCCTTTCGCAAAGCTATAACAGTTTCCTAATGGTTAACAGCAGAATTGATAAGTTTTGTTTTTTAAAAAATAATCAGCCTTGTCACAGCTGCGTATCGTGTACCCGATCAGCGCATATTTTTTCTACGAAGAAAGAACATTTAACAAGTTATAGTCTGCTGGCTACACGCTGTCTCATTTTTTATCTTTGAAAAAACTACCACATCTAAATAGCCTATGCTATGCTTTGTGTTAATTTCAATTTTCAGTACTGCATAAATCTCAAATTGAATTGTAATTTACCATTGCAGTGAATAAATTTAAGTTTACTGACCTGCGGCAACTTTGAGTTCTGTTAAATTGTGATAACACAGTGTTAGCATCTGATTGTTTTTATTAGCGTTGTGCGGGACGGGAACCCGAAAGGGGGTTTATAAGGAGCCTCGGGTTCCAATTTTTCATACACTTACCTACATCAACTTTAGCTGCTCCTACAATTATTGGCGGTCTTTGTACTACACACCTAAATAAGCTTTACAAGTTACAAAATGAAGGTGTCGCTCTTTACGTGGCTGTGCCTTTTCTTCATAACATTTTCCTGTATGGTGATTACACCCAGCAACGGCTTTATATTTGCGGTAAGTACCTAATAGAGTAGAAGTTGGAGTATTTTATGCAGTCTACAAAAATTCAAAACTTTAAAACTTTTTTTCTCATTGCGCAGAAGTTAGATAGCCGAAGCAGAGCAGTGAAGAAGCAGGCTGTGTTCAACGCGAAGGGCTAAAAATGCTGAATGTGATATTAATATTGTAGAGGTGGACTATCCAGACTGTGATGGAATACTTTTAGACAATTTTCAATTGATATTTCCGTACAAGTAAAAGTACATTTTGTATTGTATCTTTCATCCTGTTTTATATTGTCGTTTCAATTTTAATAGCTTCAGTAAAAAACTAAACTCTTCAAGTCCTCGGAAAAACTTTAGGGAGGGACGACGACATAAAGATTAAGACGAGAGTGGAACTTAATATACCTAGTTCTAATGATTTTTCGATAGCAAACTTCGTAACTAAAAAATAAAATTAGGTTTACATTAACCTAACCTGAAACGAACTTTTTGGCATCAGAGAAGGATAAATAAAAATAATGGCCTTAATAGTGAATGACAGTGAATTAAAATATAGTTTGAATAGAATAATAAATTACGAATGTTTATTTGTTTATTACCTAAATACAAATTGTAAGTCCGTTTCTGACATGCAAAATGTTCTTTGTATGGGTTATATCTCATAAATACGAGTATAGTTTCCATGTCGTGTACATTACCAATTTCAGTCCTCTCATCTAAAAATTGCAGTACATGTCTCCTTAACTTCCTTTACTGATACATACGGTGAGTGTCACGGTCACGGAAAGGACAAGATACACGCACATATATGTAACTTCGCCACAAAATATGCTTTACGAAAGCAGTAGAGAGTGCAAAAAGGATTGATATGACAAATGAAAGTCGGAGAAGAATGAACTGAGCTCTTTCCCTTTGTTCCTCCGTACAAAATTGGAGGTCACAGTCGCAACCTTTTTATTGTGCTCGCTAGGGACGAGAAGTTCCATCACGCTCTGCAAATCAAATTCGAAAGAAACAATTTGGCTTCTACATTTTAGAATAGTCTAGTTACTCTCTGAAAGCGAAAAAGGATCGTAGATAGAGTAATAAATATTCATAGGGCAATGCAAGACAGTCTGACATTAGTATCCCTGCTCTTTTGTCTTGGGCAGGTGTCCATGGCACTATCCGAAGGTCACGATGTCCCTCCAGTTAAGAATGTCTGCGTTGGTGTGAACTACAAAAAGCATTTGTCGTTATCGTCTGCTCAAAAGTCGATACGAGAACTGCACTCACGTCATTGGAAACCTTGAACTCCACCATATTGACGCCAAGTCAGAGCCCGAGTATAAGGATCTCTCTTTTCTGGAGAATATAGAGGAAGTCACTGGACACATTGTGCTCAATCAAATTCATGTGCCTCTAGTTCACTTTAAGCGCCTACGAGTTATCCGAGGGGAACACTTATTCCGACTAAACCCAAACGATACCGGATACGCCCTACTTGTTGCTCAATCGTACATTGAAAACTTGGAGTTTCCAGAGCTGAAGGAGATTTCAGCTGGAAATGCTGGAGTGTTTCATAAAACGATGCTCTGCAGTGTGGAAAGACTAAACTGGACGGATATTCTTAGTGGAGGGAACGCCCTTTTTCACTATTATCCAGCTTATGACAACACCAGTAAGCTGTACAAGCTTCCCTCAAAAGACGATAATGTAACCTGCAGCGGATGTCACGTAAGTTGCCAGGGTGGCTGTTATGGACATGGACCGGATAAATGCAGAAACTTGACCAAACTTATTTGCAATGCTAAATGCAACGGTGGTCGCTGTTTCGGTGATGGGAGCGATGAGTGCTGTCACAACTCTTGTGTTGGTGGCTGCAGTGGGCCAAAAAGAAGTGACTGTACGTCCTGCAAGAACGTCTTCTACAATGGAAATTGTGCGGATAAATGCCCCACCAAGATGTACTCTCTTGGAGACACTTGCGTTGATAAATGTCCGCATGAGTCAGTGACGGACGAGGAAGTTAAATCTTGCCTAGCACAATGTCCTCACAACAAGTATGAAAGAAATCGCAAATGTTGGCTTGTTTATCCCCCCGCGAAAAAGTGCGAAGGTCATTCTGACATGTGGCCAATAATCCATTCCGGAAATATTAACTACTTCAAAGGGTGTACCATAAATGCTAAATGCAACGGTGGTCGCTGTTTCGGTGATGGGAGTGATGAGTGCTGTCACAGCTCTTGTGTTGGTGGCTGCAGTGGACCAAAAAGAAGTGACTGTACGTCCTGCAAGAACGTTTTCTACAATGGAAATTGTGCGGATAAATGCCCCATCAAGATGTACTCTCTTGGAGACACTTGCGTTGATAAATGTCCGCCTGAGTCAGTGACCGACGAGGAAGTCAAATCATGCCTAGCACAATGTCCTCACAATAAGTATGAAAGAAATCGCAAATGTTGGCTTGTTTATCCCCCTGCGAAAAAGTGCGAAGGTCATTCTGACATGTGGCCAATAATCCATTCCGGAAATATTAACTACTTCAAAGGGTGTACCATTTTGGAACAAGATATTTACCTTGACGCCCGCAGTTTCTCGGGAAAGTACACACTTCCGTGGAACTTCACTTACGCCAACGCACCAGGAGCAATGGGAGCTAACAAGCTTGAGGTCTTTAGCAGTCTTCGAGAAACTACTGGCAGCATAACAATTAATTTTGAAAAGTTCCTGTGCATGCTCAAAAACGTGACTGGTTTCCGAAACGTGGAGAGCATCGGATACCCCAATAAAGTAGCTAACGACAACTCCACTGCGCTCGAGATAAAGACTACTCCACTTGCAATCTTTAATCTGAAATCTCTCAGAGAAATACATGGAAATGTGCAAATTGATGGAAACTGGAATCTATGCTATGTAAACTTCGTTAATTGGCTCAACATCACTGGCGGCCAGTGGACAATTCCTACAATGCGTAATGGATATTTCCTCTGTGAACAGCAGGGGCTCAAGTGCAGTGACAAATGTTCCAATGACGGATGCTGGGGTCCTGATGAAGGGGAGTGTGCTTGTCTCGACTACACTCAAGAGGGGAAATGCATCAAGTCATGTAATGAAAAGAAAGGGTATGTAATGGATGGCAACCAGTGTGTGAAAGGGTGCCCAAGAGGAAAATCTAATTTAGGAGGAGAGTGTCTTGAGTGCATCGAAAACTGCATCCACAGAAAGGATAAACGATTCTGTTGTCCAACTAAACTTAAATTAAAGCAGATATTGACAATTTCAATGACTGCCGTTTTCTCAGGACTATGCCTTGCAGTGATGTGTGTGTACGTTCGAAAGAAGAAGCTGTAGCGGAGCTAAATTAGGTATTTGTATGCAATCATTTAAAATTATGAAATAAACTTTTCATTAATATATGTAAGGTGGCATCAAAACCGTCTTACCTATGTACAACGTTTACTTTTTCAATCTATTATGAAACCCGAGTCTGAACTTATCAATAAAAGCCTACATGTACATCAATAAATCTTTATTTTGTTTCTCGCATGACAAACGACTGATGGACAGATAATGGAATATTGTCTCTGCCTGTCTGCATGTAATCATGCAACTGCATTTTTGTTTAGTCAGAATCATAAAATCATTGTGAATATTGATAATCACGCAAATGATGTAGTATGCTAAACCTTAGGTAAGAATATGACAAAGCCACCCTATGCTAAAAGCAAAGTACCAAATTATAAGTCTACAATAAATCACATAAAATGTTTATCTAGTTTCAACTATGGAGTTATAGCATATTTGTGACATGAAATGCGATACTGCTACTTTTATTAGAATTTCCAGTGTAGCCGTACATGAACCTGAGAGTAGCCGGAGGCGGAGACGTAAAGCTCCGTTGCTAAAAGTTTGGGAACTTGAAAATTTTGAATGTTAAGTGTTAAACCTGGTAAGCTTAACATCTTAATCAAATGCGGCATAACTCGAAACACCATAATGAAAATTCCCTACATACCTACTTTAAATGGTTATGCCCAATCCCAACCTATTTTATTGTTTGATTAAAGTTTCTGAGTTCCAGCTAGCTAATTTTATATGGGAAATGAAAATAATATTGATTCGTGAAGAAAAAGAATATGGGTTTAATAGAGCAGGTAGTCTCTTTCGTAAGGAGGAGTTTTCTTAATGGAAAGTGATCTCAAACCGTATATTGCGAAAATACGATCTACCTATTTAGTAAAATGTTTAATGCTTACAATAGTAAGTACAAAAGTGGAATATCTATTTTTACTGTTGGGCGTGACAATGTTAATCGCTGGGATCTAACAACAAACTGAACTGTTCCTGCTGCTTTAATGCTTTTTATAGTCTGGCAATCAAAGTGTGAAAGTACTACTTTCAACTCATATTTGCACAAATCCGTTTAAATGTAGAATTTAGCACGTGTTCAGTTACTATTGAAGTTTAGTTAGTGAAAACAATGATCACTCTTCTATGCCATGATGATGCCTCATTTTTATACTCTCATAATATGTGAAACCAAAGTACACATGAGATCGAGGAATGAACCCTGATCATTCATAGACAAAAGGGAGGTGAGGTACTTGTTTTTAAGTGGGCGCTTGATAAAGACTAGTTGCCAGTTGCATAACGGTTATCTTTACAATTTATTTACGCGAATGGATTTACGTAGGCATCCCCAAACGCTATACACGTGCTGGAGCACGCTGAGAATTAATATTTCTATCTGTTATCTGAAAATAACATACAATACAAAGCTTTTACATGTGGTAGTAATTTTTATGTAAAATTCGATATAGAAGAATAACATGGCAGATTACTTTCACTCCAATGAATATTAAACGTGCAGTGGCGAATTAAACCGGTATAAAAACCAAAATCAGTAAACTAATATGTGCGTATTTTAAAGTCAATAAGATAAGAATAGAACATTCTCGAAGGGCAGTGGCAAGCTAAATTGTGTCCGCATACACTTTAGTAAAATATGTTTATGAATGCAAGTATTTTCAGTGGGTTGACCTTGCCACAAGTAAACGTTGTCCATTTTGTTATGCAATTAGTTTACACCGTCACTACAAGAACCAGGAGCCACCGTCAGCGTCAGAATAAAATTTTTGTAAAGGATGGGAAACGGTATTCAACTTCAAATGTTTGATTGATTGCTTATAAGTGCATACAAGGACATCAACGTTTTCCTTGATCCCAGTTAGCTGAAAATGCTTCAAGTTGTTTATCAGTTTTCATCCTCGTTTATGACTCCAACCATGTTAATGAATAGAAAGTGCCTACTTACAGACAAACGTTTTGATGGTGGCCTCATGTTTTTCCCATCATTCCGGTGTAGATTAAAATTTATCATTTGTTGAATTAAGGCTTTGCAAGCTTTGAACTAGTTATATAATTCAAATAAAGTTACTGAAGTGTTGTTGAACTTCAGCTTATTTTCAGCAATTCCATGACGGGAGATTGAATACTAAAGATTTGAGGAAGCTCCCAGAGGAACATGGATACATCAAAACACTTGAAGGAGAAAGATACTGAACATTTAGCTCAAGTGCATTTTACTTCAAGTATATATAATCCAGTAGAACTTTACTTCAAGTCAGTAATCACTTGGAAAGCAAGCAGCATTACCTAGAAACTGAATACTTAGCTGAAAAGTTTAACTTTGAAAAATATTAGTTTAAAAAACTCTAAAATGATAGTGGAAATAGTACTTTTGGGCTTCCTTGTAGCCCTTTTTTATGTACTTTTAAATCCAAGGAAAGACTTTTGGAAGGCGTATGGAGTCCGGCAAATTGAAACTTCAACACCGTACGGAGTCCTTCGAACGATCCTTGGAAAAAAGTCGGTAGCTGATTTTGACAAGGTCGCTTATGAAGAAATGAAGAGAACTGGGGAGAAGTTCCTTGGAGTAGTGGAGGTGGGAGTTCCTATTGTCCTCCTAAGTGACTTGGATATTGTGAAGAAAGTCCTTATCAAAGATTTCGAATTGCTTATGAAGAAATGAAGAGAACTGGGGAGAAGTTCCTTGGAGTAGTGGAGGTGGGAGTTCCTATTGTCCTCCTAAGTGACTTGGATATTGTGAAGAAAGTTCTTATCAAAGATTTCGACTATTTCATGGATCGACGCCCCCTTGGATACAGCAAATCGCAGAAGATGAGCGGAAAAATGCTCGGAAACATGGTTGCAGAGGATGGATGGAAGGATATGAGAACCCAGCTAACTCCAACTTTCACCACAGGAAAAATTAGAAGAATGATGGAATTTTTTAACGAGATGGGAGTTGACTGGGTGGACCGCCTGAAAGGAGACATTGCGAAAAATGGTGGCGCACCTGTAGCACTTAAAATTAAACCGGAAATTGCCCACTTCACCGCTGATGTTATTGCCCTAGCCGTATTAGGGATAAAAGCGGACGTGACCCGAAACGCAGACTCCTACTTTTCAAAAATGGTCCACAAATTTGGTGACCTTGGACTAGTACCAAATATGAGATTTATGCTGTCGGCATATTTTCCAAACCTTTGGAGTATTTCCGGGTTCCACGACTTTCAACCAAGACGCAGTTGACTTTTTCTCCAAAATATTTGAAGAAGGATTGAAAGTTCGCAAAGAGTCCAAAATCAAAGGAAATGATTTCATCCAGTTACTTGTAGAAGCTAGCAAGGGAGAGCTGAAGCCTGACTCCGAAGAGATAAGTGAATTTGAGAAATACGTTGAGCAGAAAAAAGCAACAGACAAGAACTACGTAAGCAGCGAGACAATTGCTTCCGCCCAAGCGCTCCTGTTCTTCTTCGCGGGATTTAACACAATCAGCATCGTCATTTCATTTCTTCTTTATGAGCTCGCCGTAAATCCAAAGGTGCAGAAGAAACTGAGGGATGAAATTGACGAAAAGCTATTTCCTAAAGGTGACGAGAAAAGTGTGGACTATGATGCCGTAAACGAACTTGCTTATCTCGACATGGTTGTTGCCGGTAAACACACTAAATTTAGCTGAATCGCTTTCTATGATGTCTTTAACTTCTAATTAATTACTGATTAAATTATATCTTCTGCAGAAATTCTTCGCAAACATCCCCCACTTGTTCGTGTAGAGAGAATCTGCGTCAGAGACTACCACGACCCAGAGA
>JAHZND010002248.1:0-13854 GCA_027744115.1 Acrocyrtus sp. NNG-2020
CTTAAACAAACTCTCAACCGCACCCCCTCCTCAATAGCATCCTCCTCCCTCATCCGCAACAAACACTTTCCCCAACTACAATCCGTCTTTTCCGAACTCCGAAGCAAACGACTCGCCTTCGACAGAATCACCGCAGTCTCTGCACTAAAAGCCCGAATCATGCGAGGGGAGCGAGTCACGTACGAAGAGATCGTCGCGATTAAGAAAATGAGTCTACCTCTTCACAAGAAGCATTTAGGCTGGAGACTTCCTTGGTCCCTCGACCTCTACTGCGACAAAGGACTCGTACACTTCCCGACACCGAATAAACCTGTTCCGGAAGGGTCGAATACGTTCGGTACTGTAGATGATTTGAGGATCGGGATTGAGGACGACGTCACACCAGAGATGAGCGGCAGAAGAAGATACGTAGTTAATTTGGCAGGGTTTAACGATAACGAAATTAGTTTATACTTGGAAGGAAAGGATAAGCTTGTGGTAAGTGTCTAACCATTTAACATGCAACTTTTTATTAATATTTCAATTAAAATAATTTACACTTGTAATTTAATCCAGATAAGAGCCGTACAATCAACCGACACCGCCAACCCACACACTCCCCCAATAATCACAACAGAAACGATCCAACTACCCCCCGACCTCTCCGCCGACAACCTACGCATAGTACGCCGACCTTCCGGCACTACAATTATCGAAGAATCATGGCGGTTCTAAAAAACCTAAAATTCTCAATTTATCCTGAATAAAACAAATCGTTCGTGCTCAGTGATTAACAAACTGCAGTAGTATCACTAACGAAGCAGCAAGCTGGCTGCAAAACTGTAGCATAAGCCGCTTCGTCAGGCACACTGCATTTCCAAATGTGATGGCTATTGGGTCGTGGAAGAGCATGTCGCAGAGGGACTTCATCTGGAATTAGAGTAATTTTAATCGGTTACTGGTTTTTTAAATCGTTTTCAATTTTAGTTAGTCAGCTTGATCAATCACCTCCATCCTAGTCTCGCAGTCATTGCACCCCGTCATCTGCACCACAGACTCTGCAAACCGCTCCTCCTAAAAAAATCATAAGCTTGGCTGTAAATGAACACTATGTAGTGGGCATCACAAATAAATAAAGTGCTACCTCCCAAGTAACCTCCTCCGCCAAATGCGCCTTCCAAAACAAAAACCCAATAATCATCACCGACATCAAAATATAAGTGACCACAGTCGCTTTATACTCCCTCAAATCATGCATAATCGCCAGTATCGAACTAGTCAGCACCAGCAGCGTCAGCACAAACACTAAAAAATAAATTTATCAAATCTCATTATCTAAATTTACTCATTTAATTTAAATCCCAACGTTTAAACTTAACCTTCAATCAGCAGCCACAAGTTCTGCGGTCCAATATGATTCTGAAGCAACCCACTCTGCTCCCTAACAAACACTGCCAAGTGCATCCACTCCTTCACCTCCTTCTTCGTGACCCGTACGGTTCTGAACTCTGCTACAACTCCCTTCCTCAGCTGCTTGTACGCAACTGCAAGCACCGCGATACTCAGAAAGTCTCTGAAATTGTGTGTGGTCCGGACAGTTACCTGAAACGAACAATTATTCTGACTCTGATCCGAAATAATCCAATAAATTTCAGTTACAAATAAGCAAGTTACCAAACAAATCGACAACGCCACCGAAAAACTCATACTCGCGACAAGATTCCCATCCCCAATCTTCATAATGTCACTATTCGTAACCAACAGCGGAAACAGCATCACACTCACTCCCAGAACCGGCGCGAAAAAGAAATAAAAGTACCGGGATCGAATGGCCAGAACCTCCTGAAAACTGACTCGACAGTACTTTGAGAACCTCCCCATCCTCGCAGAAAAGCAATTCCAATTATTCAAAAAATTCACAAAACTCGCCGTTCTGCTATACCCGAGCAGTGTAGAAAAACAGCTCGTGATTGGCAACAGAAACCGAAGCGCCCACGTAACATATCTGAAAAAATTAGTCGTGGCAGGTGCTTCCGTCCCGTTTCTGTTTAGCTGCTGAGTGACCTCCGTTATCGGGGCGAAGCTGCAATGTCAAAAAATGTGTTATTTTTTAATCTTTTGCTTTTGAAATAAACTTACATGAATAAATCTTACAACTGATAAGGCCACGGAATCCCAGCACTGTTAAGACTGTACACAGTGACGCATGCTATCATGAGCAGACTAGCTAGTAAACTCCAGACAGCCCCCAGCTTTGTCCCACATCCGTAAGACTCACCCCCTCGAACCGCACTTATCGCAGTGCACCCCATCACTTTCATGGAAATTATGATCCTGTGAAATGCTTTTGCAATGACATTTTGTTGGTCGGTTGGAGAGGCATGTTCCTCGGGGTAGGTTATGTCCGCATCGGCATCGCTATGCTCCTCCTCCGTCCAGGAAATGTAGATTGGGGAGCGTTTGGAGGGGGTTGTCGACATATTTTTGGAGGATTTTTGTATGAAAAGTCTGATAAAATTTAACAGGAGATGAGAGCAGCACCTTTCCCAATGACTGCAAGAAAATTACTGAAATTGTTTCTTGTCTTCATCGAAGCACAATCGGCCTGTACGCATAATTAGCTAATTACCACTATCAGACGCTAAAATTTAATCATATCGAAAAAACAAAGTACTCCATTTCCCTTTTATCGAACCTAATTAAATTAACTCGATCAATTAAACCCGATTCGCTCCCTGTCTCTGCCTCATAGCATAACTTGTAAAAAAAGCACGCGAGAACAAAGGCAATGCTTGTACGATTCCATCCCGTCCTTGCTTTTTTTACTCGAACCGTGTACCATCATAGTAATCATGCATTGAAACATGCCGTTTTTTAAAGCAGCGAGAGTAGGTGGATGAACTCACTTTTTCTTGTGCAATAAGCACTACTACAAACCACCATTTTTTTCTGCACAACCATCACAGGTAAAAAAAAATTCCCATATACCAAACCAAGTTGAATGAGCTCACTTCACTCATATAGACTAGCTAGGTTAATTACGAGAGATACTGCAATGCCAATGCATAGCGTAGCAAGGATTTTACCGTATTCACTCCATCACTCCATCTCTCCTCCACTCTTCCATCCACAGCGAATAGAGTAGAGAGTAGCAATTCCCATCCACACTAAAACATCGCCTTGGTTTCTTCAAAGCAAGTTTGTTTGTTGCAGGCAATCAACGAAAACTATTTTATTCTCGTAACGAACGAATTTTGCCTTGCTCTTTTCTACTCGTACACAGATGGGAAGAAGAGAACAAGAGAAACGATACCACCACCACCACCATGATGATGATGCCTCTTCTCTAATATTAAACTCCTCAAAAAATCAGCAGTTTTCTCTCTCTCCTAGATTCATTCATTCCCAGTTATATCCTTCCAATTTTACATTTTATATCAATTTATCCAGTTATTTTTTTTCGACTTGAGGAGAAGGATGCTGCAAGTTTTTTAGTCTTGGAGAATTTTTTTTGCTTCGGAACAACGTATGACTGACTAATATATATTTAACTGAATCATTTGGGAGTTAAGATTGGGTGTGTGTGTGTGTGGGGAAGGGATTTAATTATTTGGTGATTGGTGGTTTTAGGACGATCCATCTGGTCTGGAGTTTGGTAAGTACTGTATATTTTTGATTATTTTTTATATAAGGAATCGTGGGGAAGGTCTTACTGATTGGTTTGGTTGTGATATATTTCTCCAGGTGGAAAGTGATTTGTAACAAAGGGATTGAAGATAATTTGTCCAGTACGCGGACCATTTTGGTAGTTTTTTTTGGCTGTTTGACTGATTGGATATATTAGGAACTGTGAGAGTACTGACTGATTTCCGTGAATTCGCAGTAAGTTAATTGTTGATTTTGTTTTTGGGTGGTGGGAGCGCTGGTAATAACAAGCATTGCTAATTACACTTGATTACTCAAGTGTACTGTTACCAGCTAATTGTAATACGAATCGTACTTATTCATTACTTTAATTTGAATAGAATCCCAAAATCACAATAATGGCCCAGAACGTCAGCCCTCGCAGTGGCTTTGGTGGGAGTCGCAAAACAAATGAAGGCGTGTCCGGTAGCTCTAAAGATACACACTCAGTAAGCAAAAGGTGAGAGGATTTCCGGTTTATACTGGCAGGTCAAATTGTAGAATAGTTACTGTTTACTCTTGGATATTAACGGAATGATGATTAATTGTTTTGCAGACTGCACTCAGAACTGATGACATTGATGGTAAGACACTCAACATTCCAACTATCTGGACAAATACTGCTCATATTCATTTAACTAATTGGCTTCTATTTACTATTTACAGATGAAGGGAGATAAGGGNCATATACGGTACTGCTCATATTCATTTAACTAATTGGCTTCTATTTACTATTTACAGATGAAGGGAGATAAGGGAATTTCAGCCTTTCCAGATGGAGACAACATTTTCAAGTGGATCGGCACAATTCATGGTCCAGAAGAGACTGTACGTTAACGCAAACTCTAAACTTACTAGTTTGATTTTCAGCAACTTAAACTTGTTCTATACTCCCGTTTCCAGGTTTTCAGTGGACTTACTTTTATTTTAAAAGACAAGTGGTCAGCCCTCCTGGATGTACGAACTATTCTAATCTCAATTCAGTCACTATTGAGTGGTAAGGTTATTAATTTCAACCAATTACAATCATTTCTACAAGTTTATGCAAAACTAACCAAACGTCTCAACCCACAGAACCGAACATCGAGAGCCCACTAAACACAAAAGCTGCTCAGATGTGGAAAAACCAAGAAACGTATAGGAAACACCTAACAGAAGTCGTTCACAAGAATTAAGCCTCATGTAATCTAGCCAGTTTAAAAAATATATATTATTAGGGCATTTAATTCGCAGTTAAGTTTCATTTACGTATGTGTAAGTAACGTAAGTAAGTAAACCGACTTTTTGCAAACTACGAACGAAGGGAACTGTAAAAAAATGAGAAGAATTGTTATATTCAGTATGAACTACTACAACAGTGAAACTATCAAGATAACCAAAGGAGCCAGCTTCTATACTCTGTGTAACCGTATCGGTATGTTTGTAAAATAACTAAAAACCTTTCGTTTGTTTGCCAGTAAACTATAAAAAAAAATTCGCAAACATTAGCGTTTCTGTTTCTCCTTACTACTCCCACTGACGACAACATGAGTTTGTACTATAACCTAAATAATTGCTAGTTTTAAGCCAAGTTCTCTCTCTGTAGTAATAACTTAATTCTCCAATGGACCCTGCTACTAATCCGTAAAAATCTACGCGAACTTAACAAACAGACCTGCGTGGCAAGGAATTACACGCTTACTCGGTCGGTTCTTTAACAGAAAAAAACGAGTGAGTGAATTGAATTAGTGTTCATAAAAATAACTGATATTCATTCATTTATATATTTCACACCTGAAAATGCAACTTGAAAAAAAAAATTGTCCCCTCAAACGTCCACGTATAAAAATCCGGGTTGGTTATTCGTACCTTATACTACTAATCTACCTAATTTACTGTCCTAAGTTTTTGCAGTTACATAGTTAGTATTTATGAATTACGTAATTTACTCTTTTGGATGCCAAATAATGTAAATAGAAAGTATTTTTTAAAATCCAATGCAGACAAATTTGTTTTCTATTTTGTATTAATTATCATTATTATTTTGATGAGTATAAGTGGATAAGGTTACCTCTCTCCGCCCCTCCTCCCTTTCTCCTCCCGCACATCTTTCTTTCATAGGTTTTTTTTGGACATTGCAACAATGTTTGCCGAATTTGGTACTAGAAAATATATATTTATTCAAAATTACATAAGAAACGGGTTCTCTGTAAATTAAATTTAGTTCCGTTACTAAACCCCCCCACACACACGGACATTCGTCAAACCCACTTTCTGTTTCTGTATAAATGCTGTAAAAAACAATTTTGATTCTCAACCGTAACGACTAATAAAACATTGAAATTCTCATCTCTGTCATCAGTCCCTCTATACTCTCTCCTTCCTGTCAAAATAATTTGGGGCCACGGCCACACCGAAATTCTCTGAGCATGTTACATGACCCATTTCCATGCATTCCTCACCTCGTAAAGAACGTGCTCTCTCCAGACCGTCAGTCCAATAGAAACACGAGCACAACCGAAGCAAAGGAGTATGCTATTTCGCATCCACACGACTGCGAAAATCAATAATTTTATGCACTCTTTCCCTCGTTTCCGTTTGCCAATACATTGCATGTTGGAATCTGCCTTTCCAACCCTTTCTTTTCACACACTCAACTGATTTCAGTTTACCTTTAGTTCTTAATCAATCCTAGTTTGTTACGTAATCATCTTCAGTGTCGGCTTTTGTCGCACACCCGTGCTGTGCAAAAGTGTCGCGTGATTACAGATCATTTAACCCACAGTTATTTATTATTCCCCATGCTCGCGTGCGTGCATAATTTGCCCAACTAATTCAAACAGCACATGAAAAATAACAAACCCTCTCCCAACGTGTCCAATGCACTCAAAAATGTCAGAATTTCGCATCCACACGACTGCGAAAATCAATAATTTTATGCACTCTTTCCCTCGTTTCCGTTTGCCAATACATTGCATGTTGGAATCTGCCTTTCCAACCCTTTCTTTTCAACACTCAACTGATTTCAGTTTACCGAATCTTTAGTTCTTAATCAATCCTACTTTGTTACGTAATCATCTTCACTGTCGGCGTTTGTCACACACCCGTGCTGTGCAAAAGTGTCGCGTGATTACAGATCATTTAACCCACAGTTATTTATTATTCCCCACGCTCGCGTGCGTGCATAATTTGCCCAACTAATTCAAACAGCACATGAAAAATAACAAACCCTCTCCCAACGTGTCCAATGCACTCAAAAATGTCAGTGCAAGCTAAAATACTCGCTGCAGTGTTTGTAGAGCTTTACATCATCTCCCAGTTTGGTAAGTAACTCATGTCATGCTACAACATTTATTATTCCAAAATTATATGTTTATACATTCCATTAATATATATTTATGTATTCCGCTAATTCAATTCCACAGGCAGAGTCCACACGATAGGCTGCTTCGTCTGCTCATCCCGAAACCGGAGCAACCCTTACTGCGAGGACCCATTCCATCCCGGCTACATGAACAACTCATACCGTGACAAGTGCAAAGTCCCAAAGCGGAACCATGTCGGCGAGTTCCCGGCACACTTTTGCGTCAAAATGATTGGAAGATCATGTAAGCTAACGTATAAAACCTGACCCACACCAAATTACTAAATACGTTCTCAATTCCAGACAGCACGAATGAAAAAGTGTTTATCAGAAGATGCTCCCAACTCACAATGGACAATCAATGCGGAGAATTCCAATTTGAAGACGAAACGCTTCGAGGCTGCGTGCTTACATGTCAGCTAGACGGATGCAACTCATCCGAGTCAATTCAATCCCAGTCTTGGATTACACTCTCGCTCCTTTCCACACTCACGTTTCTTAAAACCTATTCATTTACCTGACCGATGATGATTGATTGATTTTTAATTGGGAATATGAGCAGAGTGGAGCCAGTGATATCACAATAACTTTGGGGTATTCTCGGGGTGGTGGGACAAACATGCACATTCACGATTAAAAAATACTTTATTTAATTGCTCTTTCATAATGTGTAAGTAGTTTAAAATCGTTTTGATTTTCATATCTGGACATAAAGTTAAATAAATTGTAAGAAATTTAACAATCAGAACCGCGCAAGGAAGAAGATTCTTTGATCCAGCTCACGTAACCTGCAATAATTGAAAGATAAATTAATCGGCTATTTTAACTCTACTTTATTACATTGCTTACGTGAAACTCTAGTATAAACGCCAGGATATCCTTCCAGCGCACACCCAACCCCCCAACTCGCCACTCCAACTAACGTAGTCTTTCGATTCCGATCCTGTACCATCAGCGGTCCTCCCGAGTCATTCTATAATTAAAATCAATATTTTCTGACAATCTGACCTGACCCAATCCCATCCAAACTACAAATTTGTAAACTCACAATGCATGCATCCTTCCCTCGACTCCCAGCGCAGACCATCAACTCTGTCACATTCTTTTTCGACGGAACTTTACTCGCCAAGCACTCGGCATGAGTTAGTATCGGAACGTTCACTTTTAGCAATACTCGCGAGTTTTCTATTCAAAAATTAAATGATTGATTAATAATTCAAACTAGCTTTACATTACTGACAAAATACATTACCTTTCGCCCCTCCCTCCTCCCCATACCCCGTATGCCCAAACCCAACAACAGTCCCATTCCTCTCTCTCCCCACTCCTACTCCCCCTGGCAAACAAATCGGCACTACCCTCCCACTACCTCGAACCCCAACCGGATCACTAAACTGAACAACCGCGATATCATTATGAACAGTCCGAATATCAAACCCCGGATGAGTTAATATGCTCTTAATCTTCCTCCTAACCACCCCCGGATCCCCAGTAACATTACCCGCATCCTTCACATTAAAAACCACTTCCAGAGTCTCTCTAAATCGACTATAAACACACGAATTACATAGTTTAAAAAACCCAACCCGCTCATTCATTAATATCATAACTCACTTATGCAAACAATGCGCCGCAGTAACAGCAAACTCGGAATTAACAAGCACCGCTCCACAAACAAACCCTCCATCTCGGCTGCTTATTATGCTGATACTTTGTTATCGCTCCAAACCACGGAAACTCCCCTTCCCTCGCAGGCTGGCCCCCAATAATCCGACTAATCTCTCGACCTCTCCGTCCAACTCCGCACTCTGAAACGGTTAAGATTCGAGTTCAAACAATTTCATCTCAACTTTCCCCATGTAAACTTACCACAACTTCCGAGTGGAGTGGCTGCAGCAAGCTCATCTTCTTGTCTGCTTGTAGTTTCAGTGGTATCGGTTATCACTTCTCCAGATAATTGGCCGCTGCTGGAATTACTAATCTCCGTCTCGAACTCATTTTGACCTGTTGCTGCCTGGTCAAGTGCGAATGCGAGCAGTACGGATACTAATGTTATTAAATGACGACCCATTCTACATGATCTGCTTTGTATGGCTAGTTGAGTTGGCTGGCTTAATGCGTATATTGCATATTATCTTGAAGAATTTCTCAGAAAGTAGCAAATTCACGCTGTTTATGGTCATTACAGCTTGAGCTTGACCAACCCAGTTGACTATTTTTTTGAGTGTTCGTTGACATTTATCACCCAAATTAAATTAACAAACTCGCTCAACCTACAAAAAAGTCTTAGCAAGCCAAAACCTGGATTCAGTTTACTTGTTTTTAGCAGCCTAGCTAGAGTAGGGCACTTGGTGACTTGCTGAAATAATGAGTACTTAACCAGAGCATCACTCTCGACTCTGAATAGTCGTAATGCAACAAGGAAAGTTGTGGTACGACCAAAATGCGATCAAACATTTAGGGCAGCGTGATGAACTCGATTGCTCGATAAGAGTGCCACTGCCAGGAGAAAACTGTACCCGATCGTTTACTCATTTCCGCTGCAGAAATTAAATGAAAAAGAAATTGCTTCAAGAGCTAAAATTCTTCATCAACGGGTGAAAGTCCATGCGACCTAGACTCCATGTCAGCTCATCAAGATTTGAACAGCATAACTTTTCCAGAGTTCTTTCCTTTGCAGCGCTTGCTTAGTCAGTTGAGCACGCGTTTTCCAATGCCAATGCCACGAAGGAAAATTCATAATGTCAAAAATAGAAAATATGCTACAATGCTTATCAACACCAGAGAAATAATAATCAAATTCCCACAGTTCTAAAAATGCATCCCCAATCACTCCCCCACAAATAAACCAATAAACTCCAATCCAATATCCAATTTCAATTTCCAAAAAAAAACCATTATCGATTCTTTATTATTCATCAACCTCCAATTTTTTTTACACATTTCGTCTTTTTACACAATAATACTGTTTAGTAATTAATTATGTATCTGTATGTAAAAATGCATGTACTGTTATGTATCTGTTTGTGTAAATGTAGCAAATAAATTATGAACAAAATGTGTGGTGTTTTGTATGAAAATGTAACTTTTCAACTTTGTGTTCTGTGTTTTCTGTATCAAATTCACCAAAAAAAAATACTTAATTTCTGTATCATGTCTCTGCATGTTCTGCATGTTCTGCATGTATTGTGTTTGTGTAAAATGTACTCCTCTAAAATCTGGTATTAAATGTACTGAAACTGAATGTGAATGTCTGTGAAATATGTGTCTTGTCTGTTCGTGCATGTTTCTCTCAAAATTCTCTTTGTTTAAAAATTTCCATGTGTTGTAGTGATTGTAGTGTTCATAGGAAATGTATATAGTGTCTGAATGTTTGTGTAATATGTCTGTCTGCATGCATATAAAAACTTCAATGTGCGTTTGTTTGTGTTCCTTTTGTTTGTTTATGTCTTGTATGTTTATGTTCATGTTTCCGGATCATTTCCTCCAAATAAACTGGAGAATGATCTGTGTGTTATGTATGTGCTTGTTTGTGAATTTTGTGATTTGTGTTGTGTTCAGAGTAGTATGAGCTGTTTGTGTAGTGAGCGTCTTCTTAGGTGTTTATGTATTTGTATACTTTTCTACGATTTTTCCCTAAAATTTTGAAAATTTGAAATGTCTCCAAAAAAAATCGCATACTTTTTGTGTCATGAATGTTTGAATGTTTGTGATATGTCACTGTTACTGATTGTTTGTGTTTAGTGTAATTGTACCTGTTTTTGTGTAGATTAGTACACTACCCAATATCTAATATATCTCCCCACACCTCTTCAAAAAAAACTTGTTTTCGCAGCCTCTCCTCACCCATAATCTATCCTCACTTCAACTCTTATAGAAAATCGTAATAAATCATAAAATCAAAAAAAAAGGAAAACGAGTTTGTTCACTCTCTTTCTTTTCACATTCTCTACCCACCACCCCAAAAAAAGAAAAGCGATTAAAAAGAAGCCACTTTCTCTCTCCTTCCTTCCGTCCTCCTCCATCCACCATCCACCTCCTCAAAAAACACACTATCCGATTTGGAAGCTCACTCACAGACTCACACAGCAGCTGTCACAAATCTATCTGTCTTGCAAAAGATTCCTCTCTCCACAAACAAAAAAGTTTTAAATAAACAAATCCTCAGAAAAAAAAATTCTGTGAAAAGAAACCGCATTATATATTTTGGCAGATTCTCGTCGTATATTTCTCGTTACGAGCCATTAAAAAATGTTTCAAAAAAAAATCACAAGAAGTGATGAGAAAAATATATTTGTCAGAACCCTTCCACATTTCGTACCTCACTTTGCCCTCAGCTATATCGAGTAACGTTACAGACGCAGAGTGTTACAACATTGACCCTCTTTACAAACTGGCGACAATTTATTCCTCTCTCAAACTGAGGATGAACCTGTAGAGATAATAAATAATAATCTGATGAGTCCCCAGCACTGCCTCAATTCAATTAATTCAGTCACGCACTGACGAAATAACGTTCGTAAGCTGAGAAGATGACATAGATACCTGCATCGGCATTTCATCATCCTCCCATATCTGCCATCCTCCTCGAATCGCTCCGCTGACTGCGCCTCACTCAAATGATCGATGGCAAGTGAGTGTGTTTGAATTTTTGGAGTGTTTTTGGAAGTGAAGTGCATTACTACCCTGGATATATATAGTCATGTTGAAAGCAGCCGCTCACTATCACACATCATTCAAAAAGACATGAAAAGTTTTCCGCACAGTGAATAATTCATCTTTTGAAAGGGAATTTTTGAGAAAAACCTACTTTTTTTCTATTTTGCTTGTGCCATACCGTGATGGATTAGATGGGGCAGGGATATAAATTGGAGCGATTAGCGTCATGTTGTGCCATGAAGTAGGTGGGACGGGGACGGATGCACGTTTGGGGCGATTGTCGTGCTGTCTATTACTGTGCTTGTCGATAAACGCACTCACGCGGTAGCTGGCAGTGAGTTGGAGTTTCTGAAAATTTATTTTAGAAATTGGCCATTTAGTAACTTTTGAATTTGACGAAATGATGTACGATGTAAAAACTATCAGATTTGCCAACTTTAGGTTTAACAAACTGCAGCATTGTTACAGTAAAAATCGTATCCTTACCAAGCTAATATTACAATTCTTCAAATTCCAAGCTTCTCGGTGGGATCGCTTGCTCAAATAAATAATATAATTTTGCTCTTTCCTTTCCAACCTCACTCTTCCACTTGGGGCAACTCGACACAATATTGTATTTTTATCTGTTAGCACCTTCCGAATGAACGATTACAACACAACTTTGGAAAGACTAGAAAGAACTCATTCGTTATTAATTAAGCAAAAAAAAGAACAGAAAACAGAAGTCCAATATTCTTCAAATTTTTTTTAAGAGAATCTTCCACAGTAAAAAAAATTCCTTACAGAAAAGTCGTTCATCTTCAGGGAAGGAACTAGACGTCTACCTAGTTCCTTCCCTCTGAACAACAGAAAAGCGACTAGTGGTAGAAGGGAATTCACCACCAGCACTTTATAGACTGCACTCATCCTCATAACTCACACAAGCTTGCTCATTCTCCCAAAGAAAAAAAAAATCTTTGCAAAAGCGTACGCATACCGTTGCACTGCGCTCCTTATTACGCTCAATATCTCTCAGCGAGGGAACGCTGCTTTAGCTAGCGCCTTTATCAACTCGAATGAAGATCAATTCCCCTTCATATCACAGCATTTCGTCGGTGCTTACCTTTTCTTGACTTTAATATGACTTTATTTTTAAAACTTGAAATATTTCAGCTACTTGTCTTGTTATCATCATCATCCATTTTTGCCAACACAGGAAGCGTTATATTCGCTATTGCGGCACTACACACTTTGGAAATTTTTACTTATCTGAGCTTCTCCTCTTCTCCCACCTACTTATTTCTATTGCCTAACTTTTTCGTTAGATAAAATGGGCTTTAAAGCTTAATATGATAAAAAAATTGTTGCGATATTTAAATTGAAATAAGTTCATCAGTTTTTTTGCTCCGTCCCATCTCGCCATCATAACCATTTAGAAAACGATTCTTTTCGCTTTTGGGCTCTTAAAAAATATTTTCTTTAAAAAAAATGAAATTTTTACTTGACTCTTCTGGCTGCTGACGGTGAGTACATAAATTATGCTAAATAATTACACATCCACACACGCACTGTACCCGAGGAATCTTTTTTTTGTCGTCATTAGGGCTGGTTACGCTGACTGACTTTGATGGGAGAGCTTACAAATGAATGTTATCATTATCAACTCATCTATCGCAATTTTGCTCCCGTGATCTGATTTTTATCCTGTGCGTGGAAGAATCTCTTAAAACGCGGCAAAAAAGGAAGTTGGTGAGGACTGCGAGGACATACCCTAAAGTACAGAGAAAATTATAGCGCTGCCATTATAGAAATTCTCTGTAGAAGCAGTGCAAATGACTTTTTTTTTCTCTTTCGAAAAAATTACATCCAAAAAGTATTGTAATCAAGTCCCCATCATCATCACCATTATCATCGTAATGACCATTTAAATTATATTTTTTCTCTCTCTTTTCTAGTTCTAATGGCGGAATGTGTATAGAGGGTTAACTTGACTGGTAGCTTTTTTTATTCGTCCTTTTTTTACCAGGGACTTTTACTTTAAAAAATTCAACCATAGAAATTAGGTGGGCTGATAAAGTAGCCAGATATATTGCTGTAAGTTTTGCTGTAATCACTTCTTCAATTTTGGTCTAGTACGGCAAAATACACTGCACTTTCGTGCTGCTACCATTCGCTTATTGAATAAAAATTGAATGCATTTCTAATCTCTC
>JAHZND010002249.1:0-15020 GCA_027744115.1 Acrocyrtus sp. NNG-2020
TAAATAGCACTTTTAAAAATTTCTGCCCTGCCTTTTATGTCTTGAAAAAAAAGAAGTTTGCTCATCTTATTCATCATCATCAACCGTGGGACATAGCGGGAACGGTGAATAGCAATTTTTATACGCCTTGCCATGCCAGGAAGCCGTAGCAGAGCAGATAAAGAAGTATTCCCTGCATAATATGCAGTGCATATGCTCACCGGGGAACGTGGAATCAAGAGAGTTCGAGGAATGATTGATGAACGGTTTTTTTGCTTTTGGAAAAAGAAAAAAAATTGGACAGAGATGCTAAATTAAGGCAAGCCCATAAAGTTTTTATAAGGCTGGGGAGTAAGTTTGGTGGAAATTGGAATGAAGCCGGGACGAGCACTCGCCCATATCTTCCAGGAGGAATACTGTAAAAGTCGAAAAGGACTGAGTTTTCTCAGCTCTCCAGTCTCTGCTATTGATCATGCAGGGCTGATGATGAAAATCCAGATAAAATTAGGATATATGCTTTTTTCCTGGTTTTCTTGCAAAAAAAATTGGCTGTGGTGGTGGGGGCACAGCAACCAAGTTTTCTTCTGAGGAATACATTTGGAAGTTCTCAAAAAAAATATTTTATCCTTTCATCTTGTTCGCATTTGCGGTTTGGTTTTTGCATTTATTTAAAAGGAGCCCATGTTGGCTCTTCCCCGTCATATTTCTGCTAGCGTTTTTTCGCTGATATCTCCCTTCTGCCTTTCATCTTCAGGATGAATTATGTCTAGAAATGGAAGCAAATAACATACGTGACGGTTGTTGGTCTTTCCGAAGAAAAAAAAATCTGTGTCGGAATATATTTCACTTTCATTTTTTTTCTTCCTGGGAGACATCATGTTATTTCTGCGGGTGGTTGGTTTCAAGTTCTCAGCTCGTTTTTCTCATTTTTTTCACAGTGGAAAGTTGTAAAAATGAGGGCACATATTGTGTAATTTTTTTTCCTAGGAGAAAAAAACACTGTCCCCGAATTTTATTTTGTGTACGAGCAAGGACCATCATCTCATTAGCATGATGATGGGAGAAACAGCCAAAAGGAAACTTTAAGCTCCAGTGTCCTTTACATTCTGCAAGCTCTACTTTTTCAACATGAGCCTTATTTTTTATGCCGGGGGAGGAAAAACCGCTCTTGTGTTTACTTACTCCCACTGTTTTCCCCATTTTATGCAATCCTATGTCTACTTTGCGATGCTTTGTGTTGGCAACAACTTAAATATGGGCGTTGTGCTCTCGTTTTGCCTCGTTTCGCAAAAATTTTCATTGTGGACTGTTGGGTAAACATTTTTTATTCATACTTGCTACTCTGATCACTTATCTGAAAGTTTTTAAAAATACTCTTCTCTAGTGTAATTACCTCCCTTTTTAAGTAACTTTAATGTAGTTACGTAAAAAGAGCATTTAAGTTGGCTCTAAAAAGTACAAAAAAATGCTTCTGGCTTGGGTAACTTGATATGGCTTTTAACAGAATGCATAAAGACTGAAGCATTTCCCAGCGCTGAAACTATTAGTATTAGCCATCATCCTCAAATAATGAAATTAATCCGCCTGTTTGCTCCCACGCTTTAGTTCTCCGATGGTGGAAAAGTCACTTTGAAAATTAATTCGTCACTTGTAAAATGGAGATGTCTCCTTTTACAGTGAAGTGTAAACAGGAATTTTAGCATTCACCTCTGAAGAGTTTGGCATTTCCTCTCATATTAGTGAATAAAAAAATACTTTTCCGAGTAATGAAAAGAGTCAACATCATAAAAGAAATCGAACCTTTCAGATATCTGAATGGGATCTTTCTAGAAAAAAAAGTAGGAAAGGGGAAAAGAAGCAAAATTTCGAATGCGGACCTTGTCTCCAGTCTCCACCTTATACCTTCCTCCTTTTCCTGTTTGTGTGCCTTTTCTATTATTCTTTTACTCTATGCAAATCATCAATTGGGAAATAACGGGAGGAATGCAAATAAAAAAAACGATTATATTCCTTTTCTTTCCCCTTTTCTATTCTTTTGAGTAACCTTCAGTTCCTTCCCCCCTTTGATTTCCTCTTGCGTGCGTGCCCTTTACCAAGAATCCCCTTTTTGGTAAGTAATGCCTGCATTTATTAGGTGGTTTGCCTGTTTCCCCGTTTTTCAGCCACTCTCTTCTGCCACTGCTACCAAAGAAAAAAGGAAAATATTGAAATTCATTCAATTGAATTGAAAATGGGAAAATACCGAAACAAACGCAGACTACGCACCACGCACCACGCACCGTAACCCTGCCGTAGTATCGTAAATGCCAAATCAAAAAGGATATTTTTCTTGTGCCCCACTCAAACTGAAGTGGTTTCGCCCCACCCAGGCAACTTGTCTTAGTCACCGGCACACATTCTTTCAAACGAGCCTATCCATCCTCTTTCTCATTTCCAGAAATACATTTCCAGCACAATTCATACTTTCTCCTTTTCCATCTTAATTTCTCCAGCTGAACTCTGTTCTATGGGTACCCTCATCTCGTTATCTTTGCAAGCTGTCATTTCCCTCTAACAATATTACCAGACATTTTTTTGAAAATCCCCTCCACTCTAACAACAGCAGAGAAAAAAATTACTGGAAATCACTTCTACCAGCTTCACTCCTCATTCTAGTGCAATTCAATCCCCATTCCGTTCCATTTATAGATTGTCCAATGACGGGAATTTCCCATCTTTTACTTCTTATCACATTCTTTTAATCCGCTTTATAGTCACTACAAAAAAACTGTTATTTCTTTTTTAAGCTAGTCCTCTAACAGAAAATAACACATGGTCCACCTTCCTCTCTTCTCCCATCGTGTTCCAATCTAGATAAAAAAAATTATTCAGGAATAAGTGGGTGAACACAATCACAGCCAGAACGGAAAACTTTTCAGCATTCCATTGCAACTGCAATCATTCTCGGAGACAAGATTCACCCCTCCATTTCGCCCTATTCTTGATCTTCTTCATATTCCAAATGATTTTGCGTGTACGTGCGTGCTCGCTGCTCTGAAAGTCAGGAAATTTTGTGATGGCTGCAGATATAGTTATTTTTTATGACAAGTGATGCTAACTGATATCAGAGCTCCTTGTTCTGTCAACAACATAATAGATTTATCAAGGTCTCACTCTTCAGCATCACTTCCACTTTTCTACTAGGAGGGAAAAAATGTGTAAACCTTTTAACTTCAAATTACTGACTCATTCGATGAGTAAACAAGGGAACATCCCTCGATTCCTCTCTGTCCCGATCCCAATTTCTCGTAAAAGTGTTCCAATTTGTATAATAAAATGGCTCGTGACATGAGCGCGACAACTCTCAATCTCAAATCTTGTATTTGCTCAGAAATTGCCATAAAATACGTAAAAGTGTGGTAGCGGTGGCTGTGACTACTCACTATTGAGTGTCCAAGCACGGGGCAGTATTTCCTTTACTGATACGGAATGATATTTCCTTGTCATTTCATCCCATCATCGCTATCACAAGTCGCATCAGAGTTTAATACCCGCCGCATTGTCTAAGGCGAAAGCTCCCATCTATTACACACTTTTACTTGGGCTTCTTCCCTCCTCAACACTCCAATATATTTCCTCCTTTTGTTGGGATAAGACACGTACAAACAATTCTTGTCTCATTTGTTTCTCCTCTCTCTGGCGATGACGACACAATTATTTGTTTTCTTTTCCACCAGATTAATCTCTGCCGAGTAGAGAAATGAGCTGGCTTGCTGTACTTGTGCACAGCTCTAGGAATTTAATTATGGATTTTCGTTACATTTAATACATTTCTTCTATGAGAAAGAAGGAAATAGAGCTTGATAGATATTCACTATTTTTGTGGAAGCACTACAAATAAATATAAAATGGCATGTTTTTGTTCCTTGGGAATGGAAACGCATATTTTTTGTCTGAGCAGAAAGAAGATGTATTGAAAACGGATTTTTTTTTTCATTTCTCCATTATTGTCGTCACATTAATAAATATATTTTGCCAAAGAATACGTATATTTTCATTTCGCTTTCTTCCACTTTACCGTATAAGTTCAATATTTGCTTAAAAGGGCTCGGGAAGAAAGGAGTATTTCGCCAATTTTATCATTTTCCGTGACACAATGTCTCTGGAAAGGAAAGTGAGCAATTTATAAAGGAAGCGGAATGGAAGGATATTATTTGTACGAATCCAATCTGACAATGAAGCCAGAGAAAAAAATTACGTTTTCTCTTCCTGCCACATAAAAAAAGTGAACAGCCATTGTTATCATAAATGGAAGGAGAGCAGCAATCAGGAGTAGTGGAAAAAAATCTAATACTTCGTCTTTCCATCTCCATCCAGCATCCATTTCCTTCAGTGCTATAGGCATGAGAGAGTAGTGCAACGTCTGTGGATAAAAATCCAGCTTTTTTTCCTTCTCTTTTAAAGCGAACACAATACAAAAATAATAATAATAGAATTGCGAGTGTGTTATTATCATCGGTTGCTGGATGTCTTTCTCCTTCCATTCTTCGATGCGGATGTCTACCGGGAGATTATACGAAGTGGAGAGATGAAATGCAGTGTAAAAATGTTTACGAGCTTCCCGCAAACTGGCGAAAGCTATGCACTTTTTTATAACTCTTCGCCAGAGTGGTTTTTTGCCATCTTCAGATTACTACTCCAGAGCTGTGGAGAGGGAATACGCAGGAAAAAAAGTAATAATGTCTCTATCACTGTCCTGCCTTGCGATGTCATCATCTGTTTCAAATCCGGAGAAGAAAACATCTTTAACTCCTTTTCTCTGTAGATATGGTAGCTATGGCTCGATGGCTGGCAACAATGAAAAAATGAAGATCTTTCCAAGAGGTCTCCATTCACTCCACTTTCAAGTGGCAGTGGCACTAGTGGCTTTGCACGCAAGGCACACACGCACAATCACAGAAAAAATAGCGAAACCACCTACCATAATTTTAGTGACTGGCTGTGACATCTTATCCGGATAAAAATAGGTTGGGAAGTGCTTGTTGATATAAAAATGTATGTGTGTGAGAAAGGAGACGAGTTTTTTTGTGCGTAGCTGTAAAAAATGCAACTTTATTTTTTTCTGGAGGACTCTCCATTCCGCAGTCCGCCCATTTTATTCCTTTTCTGCTTATTGCTTCAGCACTCAAGAAGAAATGTCTGTTTGAGAGGGAAAAGCATATTATGAGGTGGTTCGCTAGGGTGAAAATGACAAGCGAGATTTGAGCCTGGAAATATATACTTTTTTATATTGTGGGAAAATGCTCTGCGCTAAACTCTTTTATACATTTTTTTTCTCTCAAGAGCTGAGCTCTCACCAGTCGTAACTTTGAATATTGTCCTTTTGTCTGTACTCTGTATGGCGTGAAGAAATAAACTTATTTTTTGCTTCACACCTCACGAAAAAAAATTACCTGAGCCCTCTTCAGCCTCTTTTTACAGCTAGCCGTCATCATCACCAGTCACCAGCAGGTTTGACATCTTCAAAATTCCACGGGTGTGTGATCCGCTGGAATTTTCTGAGATATTCCATCGCACTTCTGATATTCCCATTCGATATTATCTGGGAGGAAATGAAAACAAACTGGTACAGAAAATGAAATCAAATCTCACCAAAAATGACAATAGTAGAATTGCAATTTCATTCCTGTGTGCTCCTCTCAATATCTCTGGCTGGTGATGATTATATCATATCACAATATTTGAAACCAATAGGATGATACGATGATATGTACCTGGCTTTGGCTAGAGTAGCAATTTCCCGAGATGTAATACTCTCAGTTTTCGCTTTCTTTCTACAAAATACGAATTTATTTTCGGGAGCGTAGTGAAGTGTGCTTGCTTCACCAGAGTGCTGGGAATAAAAGGCATGTTTCTAGCAGTGTTCTTGCTCCTCTCGAGAATTCAAAGTAAGATGTTTCTCTTTTTCCACATTCTCTCAGTGCGATTTGATGTTGATTATGATGGAGAAGTGTGGATCTCTGCAGTGAGCATTTTCGAAAAAAAAAATTCCAGTTCTCTGGTACAAGGTGTGATTCCGATCTTGTTTTATTGACGCGCATACTAGTCCTATCTAAATTGAGCATGATGGGGAAAACGTGGAGGAAGCGCACTCCACTCACAGAACATTAGACACAAGCCATATCATGTGAGCACAGAGCAGAGCCACAACCTTTTTCTGTGCACCTTTGCACCAGGGAAATACCAGACACCAGCTCAGACTGCGAAAAATATTTTTTCTCAGTGTACGAATTTTTATACGAATTTCGAGTGAATGATCCCGTTGTTAACGAATACACATTTCTTGAAAATTCCACCGCCGCGTACATCTTGTTGTAGTGGAGCGGGCTGAGAGCTGATAAGATTTTCCTGGCGTAAACATACATATGCTAGTTATTCATGCATCATGAATTCTGCACACACACGCACACTCACCACGAGCAAATCACATTCGCATAAGCCATGAGATATGTGTACTTTACGGATTGTGGCACACGTTCTCCAAGATTTATTTGGGATGCTTCTTCCAGAAGGAAAAAGAAAAATTTAGACTTTTTAAAAATGATATTTTTTCCAAATGAGAGAACACCAGAGGCAGTTACAGTTACTGATAAACATTTTTTAAGCCGTATATAAACTCTCCAGAGGTTATTATGAAGCTAAATGCAGAGGAAGTTGTGCAATGATAGCGTGCAATTTTCAGAGGGTCACCCAAGACAATTTCTGTTATTGCAACGGAAGCCGAAGCATCTGGAATTCCAGGCTGGAATGTTTATTGCACCAAAGTAAAATTCCGAAATCGCACAGGCTGTATCGCATGCATCTTCCACCCTGAAAAAATAAATTATACTTTGTGTCTATAAAAAATATTGTGTGCATTATAGAAGCTCTCTAAGCACCCGGGTTAAAATATGACTCCAATTATATTACCATTGACATTGGTACATGACACTTTTGTGTAGTGCTGCGTGGAGCAAAGCTAAATTAATGTCTATCCCGACTAGTGTGTGTGCTCATCGGGGCGGGATGGAAATTATTGCAATATGAAATAAATGGGAAGCTACAACCATTATTATTTGTTAAGAGTTGGAAGAGAAAATAAAAAATCGAAAATGTGCATCCATGCAGATTACAGTTTATACAAGGAGACAGTTTCAAGGTTTCCTCCCAGGATACATTTTTTTTGCTGGCACACGGCGCACTATACAAAAGTTCCCTTCCTGTAACATTTTTTTGGAAGTTCATAGCGGTTAAAACCGTTAAGCCATTAGTGTAGTTGTAATATATTTTCGGTTTTTCCTATGAAGTGCGTAATGGCACATAAGAAATTGGTTGCTTCTTTTCTTCTCACTCCTTCCAAGAAGAGAAAAAAATGTGTTGGGTTAATTCTCTCAAACGATCTTGCATCCTTGATACTTGTGCGAAGTAGTTTTTCTACGGGGGAGAAAAATCGTCAATAGATTCCAGCGCCATTAGTATTGAAGTGAGCAGTGAACTTTGTTGGCTTTGCTGGGTTGGTGGCTGGTGGTGTGGCAAGAAAAAATAATTTGGAGTAGGAAAAAATTGTGGTTACTAGTAGAGCTTCTTCCGTGTGGCATTAAACATGACTCACTTGACATGCATGGGATGGGAGGAAGCTGTAATTTACGGGAAGATTTATTTGAAAAATTTTATTCCCTTCTTGCAGCAAACTAAACGCTGCACTTGAAAGTATTCTTGCGCGCTGGCGGAGGTATGTAAACGGTGCAATTTAGTAAAAAAAATGCTTTTTTCCTAGATCTCATAGTTCTGTCCAATTTAGCTGGAAATAAAAGAAATTATGGCGGGGCTTCTTGGCGTATTATATATTTTTTTGCAACACAGCTTGAAGTAAAAAACTCCACTTTAGAGAAGAAGGGGAAAATGGAGGAAAAATTATTGCACGAAATAAATGAATTTGCTTTTTTTTCTTTTGTCTCTTTCCAAACAGCAACTGATGGTCGTTGGTCCACATGGTCGTCCTGGTCGATTTGTGGGCCAGATTGCAAGCACCACAAGCGGCGAACGTGTACAAACCCGCCTCCTACAAATGGCGGACGGCCCTGCCAAGGAAAAGACATTNAACTGATGGTCGTTGGTCCACATGGTCGTCCTGGTCGATTTGTGGGCCAGATTGCAAGCACCACAAGCGGCGAACGTGTACAAACCCGCCTCCTACAAATGGCGGACGGCCCTGCCAAGGGAAAGACATTATGACTGCTAACTGTACAGGGGGCCTTTGTCGAGGTAAGTGTAAAATAAAAAGTTGTTTTCAGCCAGCCAAACAATTTACACTCTTTGTATTGAAAAAAAAAATTGCTGACTTGTCGCAAAACAATGGGATAGCACTCACCACTTTTTATCCGCTCGCGTTTTTATTATTTTATTACGGCCCATATATTATACTACTGCTGAAATAAAAGGGACTTTAGTTTCGCAGAGAACTGGAATGTGGTGTGCACACACCTTCAAAAAATGTATTTTTTAAAAACGAAATTGTCCGAAATTCCGCAGCAAAAATAAAGATTAGCCATATAACTCGAGTGCTGATGATAAGGGCTTGTGCCATAAAGCTGAAACTGAAAAATGCCGTGATTTTTTTCTGCAATGGGTCATTTCGCGTCTGTAAAAAAGTTTTCGTAAAAAGGCGGAGGCTGACAGGAAACAATAAAAAAATTTCGCTGATGATTTAAAGGCTTAGCTATTTTGTTGAAAGGGAATTCCATTCTGAAAAAAATTTCGCTGATGATTTAAAGGCTTAGCTATTTTGTTGAAAGGGAATTCCATTCGGTTCTAACAACGAAAAAAATTGCGAAGAGTAACAATGTCCTTTTAGCCCAGGCTGGCACTGACTCTGGTCTACCAACATTTTTGCTGCTGACAAAACTGTCAGGAAGAAAAAAATACATTTTTTATTGCAGACATGTGTCGGTGCTTTTCTCTAACAGCCAGAGTAATTTTCAAAGTCGTTTTTTCATTTTAATTGTGCCCAGTATCCGATGAGGACGGCGATAACAGTTTTCAAGAAAAGGAGTTCTCTTACAATGTAGGATAGCCCAAGAAAAAGGAGTGCGTAACAAGATAAACTCGGATTTTTGCAAACAATTTTTTACAACCAGGAAAAAAATGTTTTATGACTGTAGTTTACGTCTTTTTATTCTTTTAAAAGAAGGGAACGGCTTTTGACAGGAAGACACTGTTTAAGTCTTTTGTATTGGAAACAATGTTAACAAGACTATTTCACTTTTCTGACAGAAATAAAACTGTTTTTGCGCTACTTTGTACACTGCAATTAGTTCCCTTTTTTATTGAGCAGTTTTCTCGGAAAATTGGCTGAATCTGAGATAGAAGATAGAGCGCAGGAAAAAAAATGAATTCCCTTCCTTATTAAAAGAGAGAGTAAACACGACATTGACTTGACAAGTTGAACGGCATCACTAAACGGAAGAAGATGGAAAGTTTGTTGCCGGTTACAGGCTGACAATGGGCTTTCATTTCATTAAGAACAGCACAACCGTATCAAATTAAAAGGAGCATGGAACTACTAATTAAAAATCGCGTAACTAATCAGTTAATCCCCATAGAGGAGAAGGAAAACAATGCAGGGAAGCTGTTCGCTGCTACTCCTCAGATTTATTGTTTACGGAATGGAGAAAGATAGCGGATTACGCAAGAACATTTCACTCGGAAAGCTATGGGCTGACTTAAAAACTATTTTTTTGTTTGCGTGCACGCATAAATAAACTCATTTACATTAAATTTTCTTGGCTCTTGGAGAGATGAGTGGGTGAGCGGAGAAGGGAGAAGAAAAGCCACCGTCACCGTGTTCTGTTTTGCTAGTCTTTGCAAAAGTAAACTTGTGAAGTCATTTGTTCTTCTGGCAGTTGCTTCCTTGTAAAATATTTTCAGCCGAAGAAGTATATTTGACTAGGCTTGTCTTTGCACAAATGAAAATTCTCGCGGAGGAGAGAGATAGGCACACTGAAAAACAGAGAATGATTAAGCCAAAGTGGATTTCACACGGAAATAGTGAACAGAAAAAAAGTGTTCATTTCCATGTGTCCATATGAGTGGAAATTGGATCTGCTTTCGCTACTGTCCTGCACGATGAAATGGGTGAGGAGAGAAGAGTGAGTGAGCGGAAAGACGTATTCATGCTGCTGAATGATTTATAAGTGCAAAAATATAAATGCACATGCGGAAAAAAAATCTGAGCTGGGAGGAAGAGAAAAAAAATTATTGCTTCCAAAAGCCGTTTTCAGCAGGAAGTAAGCTGGATGGATTCTGCAGGGAGTTGTTTTCAGTCTGTTGGCGAAAAAATTTCTATTAAAAAGGGTTTTTCACTAGCTTGCTTTTTTGCATGGCTCCAGCGCATCTTCCTCCTCCTGCAGAAGGAAAAGGCGCCTTTATCGGAGAAGCTGGAGTTGCACACTGCACTGTCTCTGTACAATATTTCGCGAATGCACGGAATTCCGCTAAAAAATTCATTTTTTTCAATGATGCTCAGTCCGTACGATATGATCGGGAACGGACGCGGATCCGTGAGAATTACAATGGGCCGGGAATAAACTATTTTCCTACATTTTACGAAAGAGCCTGAAAACCCGGAATGTAATGTATTTTTCAATAGAGAAAAAATATTGTCTTTTCTCCTCTGATACCCCTTTTGAATAGAATGGGGACAATGCAATGCAGCATAAGCATTATTTTTAGTGCATGCCTTGTCGGAAAGAATTTCTATGCAGTTTTCTGTTTTTATTAGAATGCCATTAAAATTCATGAATTTCTCTCTCCAGGCTACCACCACCAGAAAGAAGCATTTATATTATAGGGTGATATGGTGTGAGCGCAAAGCAAAGTTATTTTTTCCATTTCACCATGCATCTCGCCATTTTCTCCTTGCTAGTAACAGTGAAAGTGAAACGGTGCAGCTGTACCCGTCTTTAAAAGCTAAACGATGATATCTTTATGTAATCGTCCCGAACAAAAAAACAGTCACATGAATGTATTTAGGCAATGAGTTGGAATAACAAAATGGGCTTCTCATGTGAAAAGAGAGAGAAAGCGGTGAACGGTGCCATGAAAGCTCATAACAGTATTTCCCCCACTCCACTAGCTTTTAAAAAGGCACCAGGATAACAAAAACGGGAGGTTTTTGCCACAGGCAAAAAAAGAGAGTAAAAATATGGTATGCTGGTGTGTATGTTTTTTTCTCTGGAAAAAATATATTCTTCAATATTGCGCCTCACTTTCACTTTTCTCTCTTCCCATTCTACATATATCTTTATCACACTTGATCGATTTCCTTTTCTCATGGTTTTTGTCGCCTTTCCCACATCCACATTTTTTTCTTCCATGGCTGAACAGCTTTTCTCTTTTGAATTGAATTACAGACACGGTTGAATTATATGGGCCCTTTGGCCTATTTCTTTTTCTCGGAGCTCTTCTCATTTTCACGAAGCTGAAAATTGGCAGCAGCCTGGGAGATGGGAGATGTGAGTGATGTTTTGTTTGTATTACTGATCACCATCTCGTTTCATCATCACGACTCCCTTCAAAAAAGGGGCCTTTTTGCCCTTTTCTCTTGATTGTGATTGGTACACATGTACATATTCCCATCACCATAAAGAGCAAATAAATTCGAGCTCTTTACGTCTTTGTCTCCCCCAAAGGGAGCCCCTTCTCAGAGAAAATTAACGATATTTTCTCGCTAATGTTCTTTAATCCCTTTTTTCTTGAGCTTACCAGATATGCGCGGCCAGAGCCCATCTACATTTATAAAAACAATGGTGATGGTATGGTCCCACTAATGCTGGCAATAATAAGGCCACTTCTCTCTTGGGCTGGGTTGTAATCACGAAAAAAAAAGTCTTTTGATCTCACACCAGCAACCAGCTCAGCCCTTAAAATGGGGGAAAAGCAGTTCCTTGAAAGAGAGGTAGCTCTCAAAGTGATATGATCTCGCAGTGTTTTCCTATTGTATTTATTGTACGGTTCTAAAAAGGGAAAGAGAGAAAGGCCTCGAGTGTATTCTAAGATAACAAGTGGAATAGCAAAAAATAAAGTACAAGGATCCGATAGCGAAGGAAAAACACAGGAGCCATGTAATGGAGAAACAAACTGGAGAGATATAAGGAGTACTGGAGGCTATTGGGAAGAAATGAGAGGGGGAAAGTGTGTGTCCTTTTTTTAGTCCTTCAGCCTTACTGTCTGAGGTGAAGTGAATAGTGAAGGGACAAGATAGATTAGTCTCGCGAAGCACAGCCAGCTCCACCACCTTTTCCAATTTCACGAGTGAAAAAAACGCGGGAATGGCAATACCAATTTATTTTCTTCTGTCTTAATCTTTGAAAGGAAGAAAGTGAAAGGAAATAAAAGGGAGAGAAAGGAAAAGCTGCTGTGTATTAGTGAGAAGGCAGTTAGAGAAATAAAAACAGAAAGAGCGCTACAGGGCCAGGGCTTAGAGTTGCAAAACTTCGATATAAATATCTATCTGTGGGAGATCTGTTTCCCCGAAGGGGGGGAAATATCGGCGGGGCTGTGTACTTTCTGAGGGAAACCATAAAAAAGGGTAACGGGAGAGGCGACAAGGCAAGTTATAGGTGGAAATTGTATGTTCGTGTGGTTCGGTTTTTACTTTGGATATATGGCTCTACTTTATAAATATAAATTTATTTTGTCTTGTTCCAGATCTCGGAAGTGAGTTCGTCTCGATCGAGTCAACGTCCCACTCCAGCGATCAAGGTAATACAATCCTCCATCCTGCCCGTGGAGTTTACTCTTTCTCTATCCATACTAATATCATTACCAGAATTATTACGCGGCGCTGTATTTTTTTTCATGTACAGTTTTCACTTTTTTGCTTGCCACCCGATCCCGCTCCACTTTCTCGGGGAGCGCGAAAAAAAAACGCTCGTTTCTCAGATTTTATTATACGTACAGTGAAAAATGTGAAATTTCCCAAGTGGTCGCAGTTGCACATAGATAAGCTGAAATATATTTTTTGAGAGATCTGCTCATAATAACGTGCCATTCTATCTTTTTTGAGAGTGGGCGCTCTTTGCTGCAGCTGGAGCTGACTTCGAAAATGGGAGAAAGTGTTGGGAATGGTGGAGGAAGCTGCTCTCCCAAGATCGCATTTCGGTCGTAAAGTATCCATCTTATTTTTTGGCTGGTTCCCATCTCCCCATTTTTGGCTGAAAAAGGTTCACAGGGCATAGGGAAAAGAAAAAATTTTTCTCTGTACGAAAAAGCCCTTTACTTTTAGGGGATGCAGACTAATAATATATGCAGCTGCTATCGCTCTTTTGGCCACTTATGTATAGCAAGTAATAATCTGTGTGGCCCGCAAGAGCATAAATTTTGCGTCAGGTTTCAGGCAAAAATAGTTGTAAAAGGGCCTTGACTGGGAGTGCCATATAAATTTTTGCAAGTTACGAAAACGGATAAAAAAGTGGGCCATCGTTTTTAGTTTTTTATTTTTATAGTACAATTTTTTATTACGAAATTACATTCCTCTCAATCGAAGACTTGCCTGAATCTTACGATTTGTACGTCACTGAACTTTAATGTATCTTTCTATTAGATGGGTACTATATATTTGAGGAAATTTTTAACGGCGTTCAACTTAGCCATCTAAAAATGATATTTCAAGTCCTATTAAAAACGCTCTCTGCGGTGTTCTGCTACATCTCCCCTCATGTACGTACAAATCCAAGCTAATTCCCCGACAGAAGTTAATTGAGAACAAGTAGGAGAAAATTATGAGGAAACTTTTTGCATTCTAATTACTGCCAAAGAGTTTTCGCTGGAGCCCTTAGGCAAATTCAGGGAGCATGCAAAAAATGGCTTCATTAAACTCATTTCTCATTTGACACTGGCTTTCCGTCGACTCCATTCCCATTCCTCTGTGAGTGAGTGAGCAAATGACCACGAGCCACCAGCAGCACGAGCACTACTGAAGTCATAGACAATCGTCTAATGTAAGCCGTAACGTCTTAATTTACAAATGATTGCAGGGCTTTTGGTTCTCTCCCTTCTTTTCTCCATTTCATCCTGCGAAAATCCTCCCGCTACCCTCATGTACGTACAAATCCAAGCTAATTCCCCGACAGAAGTTAATTGAGAACAAGTAGGAGAAAATTATGAGGAAACTTTTTGCATTCTAATTACTGCCAAAGAGTTTTCGCTGAAGCCCTTAGGCAAATTCAAGGAGCATGCAAAAAATGGCTTCATTAAACTCTCATTTCTCATTTGACACTGGCTTTCCGTCGACTCCATTCCCATTCCTCTGTAAGTGAGTGAGCAAATGACCACGAGCCACCAGCAGCACGAGCACGACTGCAGTCATAGACAACCGTCTAATGTAAGCCGTAACGTCTTAATTTACAAATGATTGCAGGGCTTTTGGTTCTCTCCCTTCTTTTCTCCATTTCATCCTGCGAAAATCCTCCCGCTATTATTTAAGTTGACAGGAAGCAGCATAAAATTTCATATGTATTCATGGAAAACGCTTTTCATTTGTTTTTGCGTGTTGTGTCTGAGCACAAGAAAAATAAGAAGGTGAAGACAGTTGGAAAACTTTCTCTATTCCACTCTCCTTTTTAGTATGCTGCTGGAAGGACGGAGTAATGTGTAGTTTGTCTACTTATGTCTGGTTCACACTGTGTCTTGTCTGATGATGATTATGATGAAACGCGAGCAGAGAGCCTTTTACCGCGCTACGCTGCTGCTACTCGCACCAGAACCAGAGAAAAAAAGTTTTTTTATTTGGATTCGCATCCATTTTATATATATGGACTGGCTCTCGTGGAAATACTTATATATTTTTTACCGCATCGTATGTACCTACAAGGCTTCCTCATCTCATAAGTATTCCTCGTGTGAAACGATTCACAACATGGAGCGAGCAAATGACTTGATTCCTTTTCTCTCCTAGAAGGAAAATAAAAGGGAGGAGGAAGGCCCGGAATAAGAAAGCAGGAGGGAAAAAACTTAAAAGGACA
>JAHZND010002250.1:0-10619 GCA_027744115.1 Acrocyrtus sp. NNG-2020
GAAACCAGCAGTATTATACCTATTACGAACTTGCTCTTTTGCATTTACATAAAAGAGTTTTCTTACTCAATTTTATTACCTTTTTTCATAAGTAGTTATATCAAAAATCAAAATGTATATGCATTTTACATTCGCAAACTTGTTGCTGGCAAAGACAGAAGCAGGAGCAGAAGCAGTGCTAATAAGTATATGCATACATTATCTTTTTTTATTAAACTTGAACTTAACCTCAACCTCAACAATAGCCAGTTCTTACATTTTTGCATACGACTCTCTCTCCCATCAAAATGGGAAATGGAAGTGATCGAGCTCAAATAAAAAAAAGATGAATAATGTGCGAGCAATCACCATTATCATAATCATAATCATCACTATATTATAGTAATCTCTTGACAATCTCAGTAGGCAGAGGCTTACTATCGTCACCACCGCCGACAACAGCACAACCATCATCGCACATTTGCAAGCGTATCATCATTCCACTCTCCATTTTCCTTCATGGCTCTTTATCCACTTTACAATAATTGACAAGGTGTTGCCGGAAAAAATTGCAAGTGTAGGAATATTGTCAATAATCTTTTAAAGCTCCTTCACAGTAGCAGTTGAGCCAGCGTAATAATAATGACATGAAATTTAGGAATGTCAATTTTTGTATACTTTTTTTTAAAGCTGCGTTGAAGGAGCGGGCTGAAAAAAAATTATTGATCCTATTACACGCACTTAGGCATATGGTCATCTAAAAAGACAAAAAAACTGTAATAATGATAGTTTTGCTTATGGAATATGACAGACTGCACAATGATTTCGTGTTGTTATTGGGCTACAAAACAAATGTAGAACTAGGTAAGAAGAGAAGGCTGTGCATAATTCATTATTGTAATAAGCTTATGTCTACCCGATAAAACTATTGATCTGATCGATGATCGATAATGGTGCACCACTGCTAAAACTGATACTGATCTGATTATTGGATGATAAATAGGTACATATATTATCTGGTAATGTGATATGAATGGTTTTATGAGTTTGATATGAGCACGCCCGTATTCGTCTAGACTCTTCCCTGTGCAAAAAAAGGAAATTGAAAAGTCCGGTTGGTGTAGTGGCAACAAGAAAAATGAAGGTAATTCTTTGAAAGACATGTTAAAAGCATTGCCATTTTTATTACAAGCATGAAACAAAACCAAATAAATTTTTATGCACTGGACGCCCGACTATATATTAATTGAATTTTTTTGGACTTTGAAACTGCAGGAACAAGTTTCTTTCTGATAACTACTTAAATACTTAGGTAAAACTGACAAAACTTTTTTTAAAGGATTCAGTGTGCCCCATATTTTTTGACAAAATGTAAAATTCATTCTTGTACAGAATCAGAATCTGAGAAAACGCGTTTGTATGAAATTGCTTTTGTGGTGGTCGATACTGAAAGAAAGGTGAGTAAATGGAATGGAATGCAACGTATGAGACTTCAACTTCATCCCTCAACAATATGTGGGCAAAACTATGCGCAGAGTGTGACGACAGGCAACAATGCCTGTTGAGACTCTTTGATAGCTCCAGTAAATACTAGCTGGTNAACGTATGAGACTTCAACTTCATCCCTCAACAATATGTGGGCAAAACTATGCGCAGAGTGTGACGACAGGCAACAATGCCTGTTGAGACTCTTTGATAGCTCCAGTAAATACTAGCTGGTTATAGTGCTTCAGCATGTATCTGACTGAAGCGAACCCAACTGCGACATATAATACCGTACAAGAGAGTGCCCATCTCGTGCTACAAGATTACTTAATAAACGAATTTTCTCTAGTTTGGCTAGTAATGGATAACCCTTAATCAGCAGAGTCGCAACAATACTCTCACATTTGTACCTCAACAATGTTTATAGAGCTATATCGGCATGTAGGCCCTCATTATTAAAATATGTATCCTAAAGCTGCTATTTACTTTTAACATTAGTTTGGGGAGGGAGTCTACAGATATTTTGTGGCAAGCATCCTGGTGCTCGTAGTTCTTTGAATTGCAATAATAATGAAATAAATTCCACAGCGTGGAATAGCAAAGATGATCGCAGGTAATCATGTAATTTTTTTGGGGGATGGTTTTGGGCTGGATGACGTTAGTGATGGTGGAACCAACTGAACCAAGTCAGTTACCTAAGTAAAGCTGTGTTTAGGTAGCACAGCATATCATCGCATAACCGTGATTACGACGATGATGGTCCCATTGCAGAAGATGATTAGATGATTGTAGAGGCATTATCATCAGCAAGCAGCATCCCCACATTATGCTATTATTACAAGGAGGAGACTTGCTTTTCAGTTCACTGTGCATAGCTGTACTTGCTGCGTGCATTTTCCCACTCCAACAACTGAAGAAGAGTGATGATGATGGCGAAGAAGAAGCTTGTCGAGGTCTGGGTCTAGGTCTCTCTGACGTTACAAAACAATCACAATCAGGATATGATCGCTGTCGTGATCATTTTACTGCAAAAATGTTGAAGAAGTTCCTCCAAGAGTACGTAAAAAGGACTGCGGAGTTCATCCGTCACCTTGCGTAAGAGTGAAGGTGGAGAGGAGCGGGGATATTACATCACTTCATTGTCAGTAATCGACCNCGGGGATATTACATCACTTCATTGTCAGTAATCGACCACGCCAACCACAGCAGACAAGCGGAGAGGCACGCGGCCACGCGAGAAAAAGAGATCCAAAAAAGATTCTGTGTCTTGTCTCTTCATCCTATCTCCTTACCTGCGTGAGATGAAGATCAAATTCCAGTTTTTCCAGTGGTGCTTAAATCCTTCCTATCACTTTATTACCGGTGGGTATTGTAAAGCCATTTCTGGATTTTCTCAGTGCTGAACTATTTTTTAATACATTTTGTGGTGGGCACACAGGCGGGGAAGCTAAGGACGTAAGGATATGAATAATTTGTTACTTGTGTGATTGGAATCAATCGAATTCCTGAGATTCTTTCGTGTCTCCGGAGAGGCAGACAAAAAAAATCTTTTAAAGTACGCAGTTGACGTATTCGTGAACTTCGAAGCAAAGAAAAAGTTCTATAATGGCTCAAGCTCTTCTGGTGAAATAGAAAGGGAGTAAAAAAACTGTTGCACTTTTAGCAAGCTCATTTCAAAGGGTGGAAAAAGAGAGGAAAAGCCATTTTTTGAGTGGAGCCACACTTTGCTTATTATTGCTGTGCGAGTTCTCTTCCTACTACCACTACCTTTTTTTGGGTGGCTGCTAAAGAGACAAAGACTTGAAAAAGGAACGGTTGCAGGCGAGTAGTAGTAGCTCCAGCACACTGTAAATCATTCCGGCACACCACTGGAATACAGGGTTGGTGACATGTCCGGTTACATGATACGTGATAAACTGTGACTACTGTTTCGTCTTCGTTTTCAAGTGACTTTTTCTGAGAAGAGTGCTTTTTTTGCCATGAGTTATTTAGCATGAGATGTGGTGCAGCGGGGGTCATGCAAATTTTAATGCAGCAACATGATCACCATCATCATCGTCAATTTACAAGAGCAGTAAAAGTTTATTTTTCGTAAATGCTCATCAAGCAGTGGAATGAAAGTGTGCTTGGATTACATGTGCAAAGTTTAAAAAAAATAAATTAGCGAGTCTTCCCAAGTACAATGTATCGATAATAATTTGTACTGCTCAGTGAACTCTCGTTTCTCTCCTGCTGTGCGGAGGCATGAGAAGACGGCAACGTGGAAAAAAAATCTCATGCTAAAAAATTTTTTTTCTCTTGTCCTGACTCTTTTTTCTGCAAGAGAAAAAACAACTCCCCAAAAATGTGCTTGCTCCAGTAAAAACTTTAAAACTGCAATTTCTATGCAAGTGGAAAATTACAAATTTTAAAGGAGTATTATCACTAACAATATGCATAAAAAGTTGCAAAATTGTTTATTATGTCTCGGCTCCTTGTCATCATCAACGCTGAAGCTACAACAGTTCCAAATATTCTAACTTTTAGCACTTTTTCTGCAGTGCATTTTCAATTTTCAACAAAAACTTTTCCCGTCTGGGTGTCACTGTTTATAGGAACAGTTGCTTGAATTATCATTAGAGTATCCGTTTGTTTTACGAAGAAAAAAAGTTTGGTTTTTGCTCTCTCTCTCTCTTAAGAAGCACATTTTTTCCTGATAATACGCCAAGTTCATGCCTGCCTACAGCGTAAATCGTGCATTTGTTTAAATACTTAACTTATGTGCTTATAGCAGCAGAGACAAAGTTAGTGGAATCCCTTCCTCGTAAATTACTTGGGACTTTGAGATCTCGAGAAGGAACGTTTTTTCTGTACATGAATAATTGTCCAAAACACAGTAAAGTGCTTTTTCACAAGGAGTTGAGATTGAGAAAAAGAAACAAAGGAAAGAGCTAAAAGACAGTATTGGCGTCCAAATAGTTTTTTCGTGGAGAAGAGAGACGCTTGACGTGTGACCCCAAGGCGTATCAAATTTTTTTTAGTAATAAAGTCGTCAGCAAGTAATATCCATATGCAGCCTTCTCCTAATTCCTGTTTGGCAGCCCATAAACTATAACCGTTTGAGCAGAGGAGGCCATATCGCCCTAACGATCAACTTCTCCACACAGCAGACCGCCTATTTCAACCAAAATGACTTCCTTTTACTCCTCATCTTCAGTGTCGACACGGGAGAGGGGGGAGTTCTCATTTAAGAGGCAAAGTAGGAAACGAAAACGGTCCACCTTCCATAAATTTCTCACGGTAAGTGTGCCACCAAAAATTTAGACTAAATCTTACGGTGCAGATGGAATGGAATTATGGTCAAGGAGGAAACCTTTTTTTTTAAAAAAAGAAATTATTAATGATGCATAAATCTTCCCATCCGAAAAGCAATTGCGATATTAAAAATTGTATTTAGTACAAGTGCAAAAGTGCAGACATAATAGCGAGGTAAATTGCACAACTTTTAGAATTTTCGTTTATTCCTTTTCTGCTGCAATGAATCATACATAAATGTCAATAAAAATGCTAAAAAAGACGAGAGGAATAGAGATTTGAGCATGGAAATAATAATTCCATAGGTTATATGGCAAAGCTCGTTTTTATTGGTGGAAAATGGGTCGCAGTCATAAGAAAAAACTAAATTTATGGTAATATCTTAGTCATGCATTCATATAGTATTAGCTCCTATAAAAAGCTCTCCATAGACAAAATGACAATCACTTTAATTTTTATAATGCTTTTAGGAATCACAAAACTGTTTGAAGAAATTACCCAAGAAATCAAACAATCAGCGGGGTATTCTTGTCGACAGATGGAATTGAGTCAGAATCGCTCAATTTTAGATTCAGGAAATTCGTCGCATGAATCACAAAAAAATTATTTCATCGCTTGCTCATCTCCATGAATTTCATGTTCGTACTGGCCAAAGAGTTTCTATTTTTTATATTTTGGCTATTTAGTGTTGCCCCATTAGTACACGTGTTTCCAGTCACTATCTGCAAAAGTACTTGGCTTGATGTTGAGTTGATGATGGGTACTTTTGTGTGAAAGTCTCGAGACTGTCCAGCTGGACCACACATGACAGCAAGGTAGGCGTAGTGATTTTAACAAGTCCAAAGTCAAAGTCAAGCATGTACGTCGATATGTAGTGAGCGCATGTTCTGAAGCGGAAAGTTGCAGTTGGGACGAGTGCATAACTAGTGAAAAAGTGAATTGCAAAACTAGTCAGTGATTAGTAGTAGCTAGAAATGCTTTTAAGAAAAGGTTGCCACAAAATCCCAAATGCATTTTTGCATTTTGCCCGAGGACAAAAATTCCTCTTTTCGTATGCGACTGCATAAACTTGTGCACAGACAGAACTTTTGCAAACCGACCACTTTATCACTTTATAATGGGCTATAGTTTCAAGAACTCTAAGCTAAAATAAAATCACGGTAACATGCATACTTTATCAAGACATTGATGCGACTGCATAAACTTGTGCACAGACAGAACTTTTGCAAACCGACCACTTTATCACTTTATAATGGGCTATAGTTTCAAGAACTCTAAGCTAAAATAAAATCACGGTAACATGCATAATTTATCAAGACATTGGCAGTTGAGCAAATATTTTTTTGGGGGATTGTCAACCATGTCAGCGTAAAATTGTCAAAGCAAGAAAAAGCAAAAAGGACAGCTTAAATAGTGTGTGACGAAAAGGAAAAAAAGGAAAAATTATTTTAATTAATGCAAGAGTTGTAAAGCAGATACATACGAAGTAAGACAAGATCATCATAAAAATCCAGTTAAATGATGAAACGATGACGAAAAGGAAAAAAAAGGAAAAATTATTTTAATTAATGCAAGAGTTGTAAAGCAGATACATACGAAGTAAGACAAGATCATCATAAAAATCCAGTTAAATGATGAAACGATTTTTTCTCCCTAAGCCAACCTGCCTAATGAATTGAGATGAATTGCATAAAAGACAGGGAGAGCAGTTTTGACAAGCCAGTGACACTTAAGCGTAAATGAACTTGTACCTTGCTCTCAGAGCTTCATATATGATCTAGCTATTTTTTATGCTATGGTGTGACAATAGGATTTTAGGATCGTTAAAGTTCCAACAGACAAATGTGGAAAAAATGTTATAAAATTATAATGAAGCTATGATATGAAGTGTGTCTATGAACACACTTAAAGAAGACATAGAAAGGTATAAAAAAGTTTGTTTTTTTTCGTCAGTTTACTTTTATGCCAATAATTATTCAGGGAAATATCACAGGTGATGATGATACTGTAATGAAACAATGAGATGAGAGCGTTCTGGGCAAGGCAGCGTGTGTTAGGTACACACACACCGACTTATGGGGCAATAGGCACCCAAAAATAAATTCCTCTCCGTCATATCATCATCAGCCACACCAATCCCTATTAATAAAAATATTTATATACGCAATCATTTTTTTGTCCATTTACGTACTACTCCTAATAAATAGTCAAGTTCTGTAGTAAATAATGAAGAGGGCAACATATTAAATTTTTTAATATGAAGGATTGCCATATTTGTTCCTTTATTATGTGTCATGCACGGACAAACTGTAATGATATGTGTTGTAGTGGCACGGCATGAGTGCGACATGACACATGACATGATTCTATTTTTTTTACCTTGTGGCCTGTGTGATGTGACTTACTGCCTCGCAAAGAAACTGGAGAGATGCGAGATGTTTCATTTTTTAAATCGTTTTATCATTGAGGAGGATCTCTTTTCTCCGCCAATTTTATTGCGTCCTTCTTCTCCGCTTCAAAACAGGCAGACAGGGTTGTATTCAGTAAATAACAATACCATGCTAATTACTGGGCAGAGAAAAGGAAGCGATTGAAATGATGATGGCTCGTCTTTGGCAAAGAGGCATGCCGCTGCGTGCTGCTCCTCTTGCTTCTGGCTATAAAAATTGCAAATCGCAAGCAGCGCAAATTTAAATTCGTGTGTAATTTTTGCTGGGCTATATAGGTTTAAAGACTAAAAAGATTCACTTTTCGCTTCCATATCAAAAAGGAGGGGCTGGCAGGGTAATAATCATAATCATACCTTCAGGTGATTTTTGCATATTTATGGAAGTCTCAACTCAAGTGGGGAGAAGAAGTGGAGGGAAAAAAACCTGATGCTAAAATATATATATGTGTACTATAAATAATTGCGAGAATGTAAATGATAATCATTTTGAAGCGTTTTTGTATTGGATATATGCTTATTGTCTTCATTTTTGCAATGAAAAAAATACAATGGAAAAGCCACATGGCCGCGATCATGGATGCTGCTGAAGCGAAACGTGCGTAATTGTTAGCCATAATCGATTTTTATACTACAGGAATCAATGCAATAAACATTTTTTATGCAACTAGCAATAAATAACAGATCAGACTGGAGAGTAGAAAGTATGGAGAGCCACTGACTAGACATTGACAGGAAAATTGTAAGGTAAGATAAGGATCGGGCTAACTTTCAACTAATATGCATAAAAAACGGAGGAGGATCATTAATCATCTTTGAGAAATAATTAGTGAACTGTCTCAGTGCAGCCTATATTGTTTCCATTCCCAGTTTAGTATTTGCACTGGAAAGTCCAGCAGATTTTTTGGGGATGACGAATGACGACCAGTCAAAAAAAATACTTTTTTTATGGCTTTCCTGCTTTTATGCGATTTTCGTTGAATTACCATGTTTCTTTTCAGTAGGTAAAAAGGAACAGGAATTTACTAATGTTCACATGGCTAGGTAGTAATTAATCTGGAGCGATTGCCATTAACCAGTAGTGCAATTAATACTGGTTGCACCTTTGCTGTCAAAGAAATGACAAATATCTCTGCATCCAAAACATTCGGTTTGCTATGCTGCCTGAAGGTAGGCAACCTGCACTCGCTACAGTATACTCGTAGGAAGTGAGGAGCCACTTTTGTTTATTGCACAAATTAAAATTGCTAATACACTGCATTGTTTATAAAAATCAGGCAATCCTGCAATTTCGCTATCTATATAGGTATTTCCAGCATCATTTTACCACATGGCTGCTAGTTAGTAGTAGTTGCTGCCAGTCTGGAATGACAAATGTCAATGTTGTCGTATTAAGCGTTTACGTCAAGTTAAAGCGAAGTACCTAGCAATAATTTACACAAAGCTTTTCCTTGATTTCCTAAGCCATTATGCAATTACAAGAATAGGCAGTTTGTATTTGTAGGAATAAAAAAAACAGAATTGCTGCAGTTTAATCTTAGACCTTTGTAAGTTTGCCCTTGGTACTGTATTAAAATTTAGTTTTTTTGTAAGGATAAACAGACACAAAATATCCACCATCCACACGATCAGGTTTAAGATATATCCGTTGCCTTCACCTTGTCTGTTAAATTACTTTTGATACAAAAGCGGAATTTTAATGGAGCTTGAATTAAATCTTAATTAGCTTTGATGCCTTTTATTTGCATAGAATTATTTGCCACTGACGAAGCTTCGTGTGTTCAGCTGCATTTCCTTGACTGATTGTGTTGGCAGCCAGAAACTTTGATTAAGCTCTCTTGTTCAGTACTCTCCTTAGGTGCAGATTGTTGGGAGAATGCAACAAAATTTGTTAATACTGTTATTAAGCTGCAAACACAACAAAAGGAATTTTCGTTTTTGTGTGGAAAGAAAGAGGTGCTAATTACTTGCTGCCCTCTTCATTACCAAAGTGGAGGATATTATCGACAAATAGAAGGATGAAATAATATTAGCATAAATTGTGCGCTTTAATTGACTTTTCATTGTTGTTAAGAGTGTCAGTTTTGCAGTAAAAATCCATAGTCATATAATGACACCACAAAAAAATATTACAATTCGCAAACATGGACAAAATTCTGCGAGCGTGGGGCAACTTGATATAAACAAATGACTCTTTTCTGATTAAATTCGCACGCCCTCTTCCCAGTCATTATTCCGGGTTCATTAATAAAGAAAACGAAAGTGAAGTCGAGTACAATATATATATATGCAACTGAATTCATGCTGAGATGCAAAATGAAAATTTTTAGCAAAACTGCAGATGATAAACACGCTAAAAATCAGAAAAGCTAAAATTGCAGTAAAATTAATGGGTTTCTGTTCAATAAAGATAAAACTTATTTTGGCATTTCTGCTTTCTATCAAACTGTCAATATGCAAAGGGCGCCAACGGTATACCTAGACTCGTATTATTAATCAGTCTCACTCAAAAGTCAGAATATGTCGATGTCCATTATATCCCAAAGCAAACGTCTGCCTGTCAACTGCTGCAAAGGTAAAAAGTGATTTTTACAAAATCCAACGAAACAAAGAGAAAAGAGATATGCATTTGAGGCATACTTTTGGAATTCGTGTTAAAGATTGAAATGTAAATCCCAGTTCCGCGTGCGAATACCAGAACACAAATTCCTTGTTCGTTTTGCTTAAAAGTTTAGCAAACTGGTGAAGTAATGGGCTTATTCGTTTCTTGTAACTCACTTTTTTGTGGTTTCAGACAATGTTCAGTACTTCTTATCACAGTTTTACGCATTTGACCTTACCCGTCTGAAACTCACGTCTGTCCAGTTTTCAAAGGAATTAGTAAAATTGCTGTGCTCAATCAGCAGAGAACAATAAAAAAAAGTCACACATGACCACATTTCAATTGCCTTCAAAAAAATTACTTATTCCTAATTTATAGGCAAGAATACGAGCCTAAATTGATCCATTTAATTTTTGCAATTCCTTCTCCTCCTCCAAAGCATGTTCACCGCTTTTTGCTCTTTGCTGGCGGTATGTCGGTGGCAAGACTCCCTTGTTTGGTAGGTTTGTTAGTTATTCGGCGTTATTTTGGCAGTCACAAGGTTAATTAGTTTCTTAAGAATTTGCTATAATGTATTATTGCTGTTGCGACATGGCCACCCTGAAAGCTATTCAGACAATTCAGATTGTGTTTGTGACTGCTCAGCTCTATTAAGTGCACGCACTTTTAGACTCTGTCTTGTCACAGTCGTTGGTCTAACATGAAATTTATTTTTCGCTCACTTTGATTTGTTGCCTACTTTTGCTAGCTGCAAGTGCGGGTGATGATGATTGGTGATGATTAGAAGGAGGAAGATGAAAAGCCTTTTTCAAG
>JAHZND010002251.1:0-14929 GCA_027744115.1 Acrocyrtus sp. NNG-2020
AAAACTGCTATTCTCTCGGTACTATTGTAATGAAAATGCAAACATAATACAGTTGTAAACGATGATTACAATTTTTTGTGTTCGCCCAGCCTACATTGGAATTTCATAGAGTGAGCGAGTTAAGCAAGATTTTAAAATGTCAATACTATTGAGAAATAATCTAGTGCACTCTTTACGTGTCCATATAAATTTTCTTGCAAAATTATTATTTTTTATTCCTTTTTATGACTATTTCTCCAATCTCATCATTAGCAAATTGAATGAAGAGCAAAACGCAAAATCGAATAGGATCTAAAAGAAAATTGCAGTGTACCCTGCATAAAAATTAAGATTGAGTTTCTGTGTAGTAGCCCCAGACAGAGATAAAAATTGGTAGCTGCATAATGGCCGAAAGTAGTAAAGTTCTGCCCTTATAAAAAAATGTGCACTGCTACACCACTTATTACACCGTAATCAATAAAAAATTGCAACCTTTTATGCAAATGAGTTAAAACTAGAAGAAGGAAACTGAAGTACGTTTTGGTTCGCATTCCGTCATCAGTGAAAAAAGAATTTTTGCTGACAGTGTCGTCCCAGCTGCAATAACTCTTTTCTAGCAACTACCCCTTCCTAAAAAATTAGTCGAATGCTGAGAATACCAAAAAAAATGACTTTTATCTCAGGTCTGCACGACTTATCTAACGCAATAGAAAATGTAGTAGTAGCACTTCAGTAATGTTCCCGTTTGGCTTGCCATTTGATATACTGCATAATGGCCGAAAGTAGTAAAGTTCTGCCCTTATAAAAAAATGTGCACTGCTACACCACTTATTACACCGTAATCAATAAAAAATTGCAACCTTTTATGCAAATGAGTTAAACTAGAAGAAGGAAACTGAAGTGCGTTTTGGTTCGCATTCCGTCATCAGTGAAAAAAGAATTTTTGCTGACAGTGTTGTCCCAGCTGCAATAACTCTTTTCTAACAACTACCCCTTCCTAAAAAATTAGTCGAATGCTGAGAATACCAAAAAATGACTTTGTCTCTGGTCATCTGCACGACTTATCTAACGCAATAGAAAATGTAGTAGTAGCACTTCAGTAATGTTCCCGTTTGGCTTGCCATTTGATATAAACGCTCATGTTTTTTTTAGATAAATGACTACTACCAATCTGACTAGAAATAGAGATTCTGACATTGGCATAGTTATAGGTGGAGATGCGCTTGGAATGAGGTATCAAAAGCACCATCAGCAAAACTAATCAGCACCAGCAGCAAATAAAATTCCTTTGCAGAAAAATAGTACTCTCTTCCCTGCAAGACAACTTTCAATTTAGCCTCTCAACAATCTTTCTGATTATTCAGTGATTTGATGATGGATGAGTAAGGAAAACAAGATTTGTCATAAAAACATAGTGTACAAGAACAAGATGTGGTAGTGGTAGTGGTGTAGGGTGATTTCTTATCACAAATTTAAACTTGTTCATTTTTTAAGGGAAAATGATACGACTCTTGTCACTTGTACGAGACAATAAATGTAAGCTCTGTAAGGGTTAGCTAATAAGAGGACAAAATGCGTCAGTAATGAAAGAAAAAATATTTTTAAGGAGTTTTCTTCTTCTTCTTACAAGCAGCCACTCACTTCAAATTACATTTTAATACTGCCTACTTCTGCTTGCAGGAAACTTTACTATCGCAGCAGCATCACTTTTCTTGATCTAGTTCATCATTCATTATCAAAATGGACGTGTGCCTCAGTCCTGCAACCTGCTCGAATGCGGTAGAGTGTTTGGAGTTTAGGTTACTACCTAAATGCATAGTTTTGTGTGCATTAGTCAAGAAAAAGTTTTTCGCCAATTTTTTTTTCACTATAAGACAACAATGCAGATTAGGAGGATGGTGATAGATATATAACAGCATTTTTAGCTTGCGGAACTAGATCACGCTCGTTTAATTCGTAGCATCCTTATTATTAGCAAAGTGAAAAAACTATTTTTTTTCTTTCGTTTCGGCAAAAAAATGCGGTATGAAAAAATGACCGCAGGACAGTCACACTTGTCTCAAAGTCTCCAATCATTATCAGCTTTGTCTGTCAAATTAGAAGGGAACTTTTTTATCATTAATTCTGATTCAGCTGTTGGGTAGGTATACAGGTGACAAAGCGAAAACTGTCTTGCTGAAAGTGCGGGCTTAGAGCATCACTGTGAAAAAGATTTTTCTAAAAGTTTTGCTCTAATTAAACTTGACATGAATTTCCTGATTGTAATGAAGTCCAAAAAAGCAGTCGAACAGAGATATTTTCCCTGTGGTGCCTATTCTCACCTGTAAGCAAGTTTGCAAATTTTTCGCTGATGGACACATTATACGCATTTTCAGTTTCACTAATTAATATTTTGTGCACACTCAACAAAATTCAGAAACTGCCAAAAGAAGACCAAGATAATATCACATTAATAAGTGCTCCTATGAGAAATGCCACAATACATAATGTACCTCTCAGCCCATGTATACTTCACCATAACCCGCGCACCAATCGCCAAAAATAAGACTACCTCTTTTCAAAATATTTCTCTAGAAATAAACCTTGAAAGCGCAACCTGTAATTAATCACCTTCGTGCGAAAACTGTCATCCAAAGCTACCTGAATTTATTGACTTGCACCGTCCATCTCATTTTTGGAAGTTGAGCGGCATTCCAACCATCATTATTTTGAAATTAAGGAATGTTTCCTAATTCCATTAAAAAGTTGTTTCCAACTACGCAACGATTAATATCTTTTTTTTCTAGTCACAGGAACCCAGCTATTTCAGGACAAAAAGAGGAATCACTCTATCATTCCAAAATCTGTAATCAAGGCCGTTTGCAAAAAACTGACTGGTATTGAAATAGATGGATGAGTGACGACAAGTGGACCTGTCTAATGAGCGGTGATAAAGAGTGCGTACCAAAAAGTGCTCAATCTTGAATCTCCAAATAAATATATATTTTTTATAACTAGCTTTTGTCCCTGTTTCATGTAAACTCACAATAATTGCTCGTTGATAAAAAGCGCAGCGTCCAAAAAAATACATGATTCTCCAATTTAGCATCTTGACTCCCTCTCCTTCCCTCATTAGTAGAGACACTTGACATTATGACTGCTGCTGAGAGTTGCTCTGAATTTCCTTATAGAGACATATGAGGGAACCTGACGCTACCTACTCGCAGCGCTCTTCTTGTGTTTGCAGTTTACTATTTTTGCCAGAGGGACACTTGTCACATTTTTATTTCCACAGTCATTACTAATCCGCATAGTCAAGTCAACAGCTAGTAATTTTTTTTGCTCGACAATTTCTTCTCTCTCTCTATCTACCTTTCGGCAAGTCTACTGCCAGTGGTATGGTGTCAGGGAGTGTTTAACTGTCCGTCTTTTATTCTGGCGGTGAGTTATTTTTTTTTCGTCTTCTTATTAGATATTTTTTTTTCACTAAAATAATATACATTTTTTTGAGCATATTTATCCACCATTATGTCGTCCTCCGACTTTAAACATGAATTGCGTAGATGGTCATAAGATAGTTTACTTTTTTTGGAGATAAGCGCATACTCTGTGGTAGGTCATACTCATTATCAAAGTTGTAATCAAAAGTCATTACCATTCATATTGAATTTGGTTACACTTCAAACTTAAGTATAAAAAATTGTAGTCCTTGTAAAAAAATGTTGTCGTAAAACTGACAAGAATCAGATGATGAGAGCTCTCTGTGTGTGGACAACGACGCCGCTGAAATCAAGACAAGCTTTGAAATGCAAATAACTCACAAAAAGAACAAATAAGAGCTCTTCAAAATAAAATCCTCACAGAACTTTTCTAATCACTTCCTTAATGTTCAATTCGCGGGGTAATAAAAGTGGAATATTTTATATGCAAATGTATGTACAAGCTCCATTCTTAAAAAGAATTCTTTTTTACAAAAGATTCAAACTGTCGACCTCACAGAACTTTTCTAATCACTTCCTTAATGTTCAATTCGCGGGGTAATAAAAGTGGAATATTTTATATGCAAATGTATGTACAAGCTCCATTCTTAAAAAGAATTCTTTTTTACCAAAGATTCAAACTGTCGTTTTAGTCCTAGTGTAAAAAAATCGCTTGCGATTTCAGGTAAAAAAAATTGTTTTCTTTACAAAAAAATTTCTATTATGGTCATAAACTGAGAAGTCCGCTTGGAATTAACGTTGTTTTGCCCAGGAACACGGATTTGTTTTTCGCAGAAATATGAGGAAATCCATGAATTATAGGTAGCTGTGTGGCTGTGCGTGGCTCTCTTCCTCCTACAAACTTTTTTTTCTCCAAAAGTTCAAAATGTTCTTAAATTCTATGGAATTTTACAGAAATGAGTACCATTTTTTTCAACTTATTTTGAGAATTCCAAGCATGAAACAAAAGTAGACGGAGAAGGATGGCAAATGGCAACAACAGAGCTCGCTTTGGCTGTTTTTGATGCCGTGTTGGTAGATGACATCCAAACAGGATCAGAGTTACATAAAAATGTTTGCAAAATCGGGATGCGAAGACGTGGCATGTCATGTTTCTTTTTTTTGCGGTTTTGCTCGTATACAATGTTTCTCCCTCGCTGTCTCCACTCCACAGCCGCGTTGTCAGAAACGCAAAAGCTCAAAAAATAAAGCAAGAAAATTAAATAACAGTTTAGATAACAGCGTCTAAAAAGACACTTTATTGGTTTTTAGTGTCTTTTTTCATCAACATGAGAAAAGTATGCTGATTATGCAAATATGTATTAATGTCGCTTCGGTGTCATTGGTATAAAACCCCAATAAAAATCGCCAACAGGAGAGAAAACCAACAAATCGAAAAAAAAGCTCACTTGCACTCACAAGCCACTCCACATCCTACAAGCTCAGTGTCTAGCAATTTAAAACAAGTTTAAAAAAACATTTTTTTAAAAACAAAAGTCAATGTCCATCAGTCCATCTTATATATTCCTGTGTGTACTACCCTTTTTGCGTTACACTCTTTTTTCCCCAGAATTATTGCCCATCATTCGAGAGGGTAAACCCGACTCCCTAATTTGACCAATAAAAATGGTATGAATTTTTACGACGAGCATAGGACATAGAAATATATTTTCCTTATCATATACTCTTTTCCCCCAGAATTATTGCCCATCATTCGAGAGGGTAAACCCGACTCCCTAATTTGACCAATAAAAATGGTATGAATTTTTACGACGAGCATAGGACATAGAAATATATTTTCCTTATCTTCTTCAACTTAAAAAAATGCTCGGCTGCTACCATTATAGCGCACTAAAAATTTGCGCTTTTATGTATTTATGCCATTAAAAAATATATTGAAACTGTGAAGAGCCTTACATTGGAAAGGGGAGCGGTAATTTTCTCAAAAGGAGCTTGTACCTACCTACACGGTTGTCACACCTTTCTCTACCATATCTGGACTTTTAATCTTTAAACCAGGAGTAATGATGGAAGATAACTGCACGGCCACTTTACAATACCTACATACCTATTTGAAATATTACTGTTTGAAAAGTGCAATAACGTAAATTGCACTAAAGGAAAAAGAAAATCTTTCCTCCAAATTATTAATGATAGTAGAGTGGTAACTGCAGACGTAAATATGCAGCAGTTATAGCCAAACACCCGAGAAAAAAGGAGACGGAGAGCTGTTACAAGTTTGCACCGAAGAAGATTGTTAAGAGTTGTAGTGCGATGGAACCGCTTCGCCTGCAATCCTGACACCAAAATCTTTTTCGCCTTCCTTTTTTCATCGTCAGACGATTCCCCGTAATCAGAATTGAATGTCGGCAAATCAGCATTTTTAAAAGGGATCGAGTTCTGTTGTATGTTTTGTTCTTTTTTTTCTTCGCAGTTGAAGGCAAAGTGCAACAACCGATCAAGTACATGACATTGTAAAAACACAACAATGCATACAAATAATAAGCCACAAGTGCAAGATCATCGCCGTACTTATGTACATTCAATTTAGCGAATATCAGCATTTCCCCTATTTAGCTGGCCATTGGTACGACAGAGCGTATATATTTATTTTTGATTAATCTCCTCTCTGATGTCTTCTTTTGAAAAAGCGTCTTATGGACGCTGAGCATTCATCTAGCGTGCAAAGAGTGTGATATGTGGAAACAATGCAAAAGTGTTTTTCTGCTTAACAGGAACTGATTTCTAATTCTAATTCTAAAAACGCGTTATTATTGTTTTGCTGGTGAATGGAGGTAAAAAAAATATTATTCACTTGAGAAGACTAGAAAACCGGCAATGCGGCTAAAAAACGCTCACCTGGAATGAAAGGGGAAAGCTAGAAAATGAAGTGGGGTATGTGCCGCAACCACCAGAAAAAAAATTGTTACCGTAACTTAAGCATTATTCGGCATTCTTTGTAGCGGTTTCTCTAATTACCATTTGCATTTTGCATGCCTAAAATAGAGAACGCAACGTTATTACCTGCACCACTAATAAATAGATATGTGTCGGCGGGTGAGTAGTAATAAGTCAGCTTAATTTTCTCTGATGACGATACCTTTTAGTAATGCCGTTTTCCTCTATTGGCGACTCACAAAGGAAAAGAGATAACGACTTTGGCCATGACATTATATTACACAGTGTGTGCACGTTTTCAGCCGTTTTTATATATATTTTTGCGCTTAGCGTAATTATTGTCAACTTTGAAAAGAGGAGACTCCCATATTGTGCTAGGACCAGGAGGACCGGCAGTGGAAGGCAGACAATCGCAGAAACAGAATCGTAAACCGCATTGTTACATGATTACGATTACTTTTTCTGGGCAGTGAAGAAAAAAATTACTATCATGATGACATAGACCGAGAGTCGAGGTTTGCAAAAATACTATCTGCGAAACCCACACAGCCACACAAATTTTAATTTAAAAATTTACATAAAAGCATCATGACTTGGTAGGATAGGAAATGTTATGCGTGTAAAGCGCACTTATTTGTTTTGGTCTCCTCATTTTACAGTAAAATGTAATGAGTAAGGCAATCACAATCAGAAATAGTAAAAAAAGGAAGACTGGCTGAGAGAGAGGGAGAGAGACAGAGATGTAAAAATATTTTCGAAATGAGGTAACTGTTCATTCCATCATTATCATTTTGCTACTTACTTTACCAGCGTTTTAAGCAAGATTACATATTGTCAGTTACTACATCCACTGTTGTGATTTTTTGCATATTATCTGTTGTAATACTTGTATTACTTGTAATCATCATTACAATCCACCCACCCAAGAACAACCCATCACATTTTACTAAAATAACGTATGTACCGTGCTCCCTATTATACATTTTTATTATTACTGCTCTATTCTTCTTTTTTATTCTTGCGGTTAGCAGTTAGCAAATTTTGCTTTTCTTCTCCTGCCTCTTTACTTCTTTTACTCCTCGCTACTGATGATGGGGATGATGTTGTGTTGTGACTTCATGAACAGAGAATTATCCAACTCTTTTCATTCCTTTGTCATCCAATTTATTTTTACGCTTCTGTTCTGTTCAATAATGAAAATTGGAAAATTGGTTGGTTAGACAAGACTACTCCACCAACACTACAGCCCACAACTATTATCATTCCACCTACCTTCACCCTATTTATTCAACTTGGGGTACAGTTGCAGTGCAGTTGCCTATTTTTTCTTTTGCCTTTAAATTAAAAGTTATTTTAACGGCAGTAGCATTTGTGGCTGTTACTTTTCTAATAAAGTGGTAACTGGTAACCAGCAAGGAGAACAAGCCCCCACATACACTTGTCAAGAGTTGTAATGAATTGGCTGAGGAACGAAACGTGTTAAGAAAACTTTTTGCAGGATTGTTTTTGCGGTTTCAAAATCATATTTTTTGAGCAGGTAATAGAGAGGGAATGCAGAAAGGATAGAGATGTAATATGCGGCCATGGCCGGCCGCTCTTTTTTTATATATATTTCATGGTAAATAGCTTGAAACTGAATTGTTCCGATGCAAAAAAAAACAAGTTATTTGATTTATTCCGTCTTCGCATTTAAACCGTAAAAACTCCCTCGAATTAATACAAAAGGAAACTTAATGCCTTGCCACGCCATCAGGAAAAATATTAAGATTTTTTTTCTTTCTTTGTTCCTTTGCTTAACTTTTACATTTTATAAAAAAATATCCTGAAAGGTGGTCAGTTTCAATCCAGCTATAAAACCCGAGGAATGATATTGTAGCAACAGTTATTAATTTAAAAAGAAAATAGGAAGGTGAGAAATGAATTTGATCAAGTCCATAAAACACTAGGAAGATCACGGAACAAGGTAAAAAAAAGAAACTGCAGAAGCTTTGACTGCACACCATTCCCAAGAAATGGCCTATTCACTTTTTGCCTCTGGTATTCATTTCTTATCGCTGAGATATCATATCGCAATCGCACAAGACCGGTCCATCATTCATCTTTTTAGCTACAATTCATATTTTTTCAGGAGCTATAATAATTTTTTTTCTCTTTGCAAATGTACTGTTATACTCATTCAGAAAATATTTTCATTGTCTTTTCATTTCTGTGTGGAAAAAAAACTACGAGAAAGTAAAAAAGAAAGAAAAAAAATTCATGTAAAAACTAGAAAAATATGCGCATGCACTTTTGATTTTGATACTGATCAGGATGATTACATGAGCAAAATCCGTAGGTGGAATGGCTATTTTTTTTCTCTACCATTTTTATTACCTTCATCATCATTATTTGTACTTTGTAAAGAAGAAGAATTTTTTTTTCAATCCTATATTATTAACATTGCACATCTTACAAGAGCATTGTGAGCCTTTTTGGAGTAGGCATCATCATCACCTCCACGAAAAGTCAAGCGATATAAGAAGTTAACAGAAATCAATGACCCATCCGCATACTATTATGCGTGCACTTTTTTTTTCTTCTCTGAGGAAGCCAAAAATTCCCTTTTTATTATAACAAACACGAAAAGTCAAGCGATATAAGAAGTTAACAGAAATCAATGACCCATCCGCATACTATTATGCGTGCACTTTTTTTTCTTCTCTGAGGAAGCCAAAATTCCCTTTTTATTATAACAATTCACTGGGAGGAAAAGTAGCATTTTCCATTCAATTGAGCAGTCACGGCTGTAGCTCATCATCATTTTTCATTTCACCTTCCTCCGCTCCTGCCTTCCTTCCCTCCTTAAAGAGAAAGAAAAAAAACATACTTCGGATCTGTTTAAATGGCCATACAGTACGGTACAAAAAATATATCTATGCTTGGTAGCATGATAGCATGATTTTTTTTGTCTTGTCTGCCATTATTACCTATTATTTTTGGGGCTATTACGCTCCTGTATAAATTGATCCCGATCCGATCAGTAAATCAAAAAGGGAGTTCTCAATTCCTTGTGCTGTCTGCACACTATTGCTGTTGGAGTCAGCCATAGCATCCCCAAAAAATACATACTTTTGAATTGACGTCTCCCCATATCCTGGCCACTGATGAATGAACAGATTTTTTTGGGGATGTGGATGTGGATGTGAGGAATAATGAATGAAAAATACATTTTTTTGCAGTGAAAAGGTGTAGCACTCTGCGTGAATGAGTAGTGAAGTAGCAACTTCCTCTGTAATTTCCCGTAATAAGCCAATTTACTCTAAGGAAATAACTATCATTTTCCTTCCATATCTGTCTTGCTGCCAATTAGAGTCCAACTTCAAAAGTGATTTACCTGCCAGTCGATGAATATCAATGAGATCAGAAAAGGGATCTAGCATTCCAGTCATTCTCAGTGATTAGACAGGTTATCAGAAGAAAAAAAATGTTATTCACGGTTATATATATTTCATGTATTTTTTGTAATTTTCCTTTCAACACCTTAAAAAAAGCAAGTGCGGCGTTTTTGTGTGCTGATGCTATATAGCGAGCTATAATTGCACGATATTATTGCATCCATTCCACCTCCGCCAAATAAAATATACCCTATTTGCTGATTTACGACCTCTCTTTAATTCTCGTGTCACTATACCAGCTAATATTCCCATGCGATGGGTTATAAGATTTACCATTTCAAAAAGGTAAAACGCTCTCTCTCTCTCACCGAGCCCAATGAAAAGGAAGACAGCGGCCAGAAGGAATCATAAAAAAATGTAACAAGGTTCAATGAAACGACACGCACAAAAAATAATGAAATGCGGATTTATTACTGTGCTGATTTCACTGTGTGTTTAGCTATTTTTGTAGCAAAAAAATATATTATAATCTCAGCAGGTTAGCAGTTTAGCAAGGGAAGAAAAAAAAGTAGGTTTACAGCGGCGTGAGTGAGCACACACGCTATAAAAGCAGTTGAGGTGTCAACAGTTTGTCACCTAATTTTTCTGTCTTCACCTACTCTAGCAAAAAGTAATGCGAGTGGCGTGCATGAAAAAGTCGACTGTTGTAAAACAGACTGTAAAACTGTTTGCGTTTTTTTGTCCTCAAGATGGAGAGGGAACGTGAAAAATTATGGGTCTATTGGGGAATTTCAGAGAATTAACGGAATTATTTTTTTTGCCTTTATCCCTATTTTGACCTCTTCCCACATAGCCAGCGTAAAATAGTAATCTACATAAAAATGTTACAAAAAATTACTTTTACTTAATCTGGCAATTGTCACTACAAAATAATGAAAGCTGAAATTGAAACAAGATACGGATTGTGATTGTGGTGTCAAATCAACATAAAAATAGATAGCAAGAGTGAAGAAAAACGGAATGAAATGTGAGGAATGAGAGCCAATTTTGCGTTCACTAGAAAAGGTTCAGTAAAAAAAGGGGAAAATTGCAAATTGCGATGCATCGACAATGACAAAGGTCTTTCTATTTACTGCAACACTTTTTTTTGTACTGCTCATTGATGGATGGAGACATGGACCCATGGTAAAAATGGCAGAGAGGTAATAAGGAATTGTGAAATGAAATTGAGAGTCATTCCGTCGAAAGTGTATTTTGGCTGGGGTATAAGATGGTCGGGCAGATAAGATGGCTTCTTATTATTCCACTTACTTTATTGTTTCCGATTTGACAGGATGATGATGATAGTGGCCCTTTTGTGCTCTTGTCATTATTTATTTCTTAATCTTTATTCAATTTAATCTGTTGCAATTGCTTTTGCTAGAAGGTGAAAAAATAGCTGCAGACGTAGTAAATTCATAGCAAAACGGAACTTTAATTTTCACACCGTCACATTCAGTTCTCTGCCTGAATGGAGATCATCAGCAAACAGCCCTTATCAGCTCATCGTACACTTTCTTGTAACAAGTCTCAAAAGCTGACTTCTCGCATTTCGCATCTCACATCTCCCACTCTCTTAGTCCCTTCAAGTGTGTCAGCTCTTTAGGTATTGTGGCAACGGCTGTGCTTAAAAACCACTTGGAAAAAGTGCAAACGACGCAGCTTATTTTTGAAATGCAATTTCTGACTCGTTAAAATCTCATATTAAAACTCAAAAGCGTTTACTGATGGGCTGTCGACTACTCCATTGATAATCGGGATCACTGACTTCTCGCATTTCGCATCTCACATCTCCCACTCTCTTAGTCCCTTCAAGTGTGTCAGCTCTTTAGGTATTGTGGCAACGGCTGTGCCTGAAAACCACTTGAAAAAGTGCAAACGACGCAGCTTATTTTTGAAATGCAATTTCTGAATCGTTAAAATCTCATATTAAAACTCAAAAGCGTTTACTGATGGGCTGTCGACTACTCCATTGATAATCGGGATCATGCGAGATGTGGCAGCAGTAGTAAATTGTAAGGAAGAGACTTATTTTTAAGTGGACGGTGGTGAGTGTGAGTGGCGATTGGCGATGTACGGCAGTTGTTGTTATTTCTGTTCTTAATGGCCACTTCACTTTTTTCTAAACTTTTCGCTCTTTTGCTTTTTTGCTTCCTATTCCCTTTACCTGTCACTTTTCGTTCATCATATGTCACGTAATACTGATCATTATGGCTAATATTTTGAAAAAAATATATATCTTTAGCAAACTGTTTTCGGCTTTTTTCAGAGTCATTCTCGGTAATAAGCATTAGCTTATTTATGTAGGTATCCCTTTGGCATGACACCTTTTGCTGACTGCCTATAAATAAGAATAATTTATATCTCTCATTGAAAGGGAAAACTCGCTAATGGCATATGTGAAGTTGAAGTTGCAATGCAAGTTGCAGCGTACAGTGTGTGCATCCATAATTATGCAGTTCTTTTTTTCGATGGAATGACTTTCAATGACAAAAGTTAATGATAAGGAAATACTAAGCACACCTTTTTTATTAGCACTACCACCACCACCACCATTCGGAGGAGAATTTTTTGGACCGTGCATTTAATTCCACGAGCAGAGTTACTCGCTAAACGAAAAGAAATGACGGTGAACATGCTACGCCATTAGAATTGCTAAATGGATACACTATATTTGATTTGAGCTGATTACCTGTCCCGTGATAATCGGACAGAGTAATACAGTTCAATAACCTCCACATTTGCCAGTTCCATTTGACAATTTTTTGAAATGGAATCGGCAAATATTTGCTTTTGGGTTGGACAATTTTTATACGTGCTCTTTGAGCCATTTCTGCTCAAATAACTTTATTTCTGTGTAATGACGTTCGGTGTTAAGTAATTTAGCTTGGCTTCTCAGCTCCCTTCTACACCCAGTTGGGTTCATGCTGATGTTGGTGGAACATGTTATTGCAATAATGAATTTTCATCACGACTAACAGGAAATGACAATAACACGTTTGCATTTCCTATTTTAAGCCAAAGGATAAACAGTTCTACTATAATCCCATTTCAATAATAAACTTTTATTTGCTTGGGTTAGTCCACAGTCCACACACACTGCAAGACTAAGCAAGTTAAACAGGTCAGCTCAATACGGGGTAATAATAGCGGTACTCTATCGGGATTGCACTCTGGTCTGGCTCTTGCCGTCCAATCTGGAATCGATCAAAGTCATTACATTTCATAGCTTACGGACTTTGTCTTTTAGCAAGCCAGAACCAGCTCATGACTCATTTCTCTTCGGGAACTGTGTAAAAATGATTGTTACTAGACTAAATATTTTTCCTGGATTAACTTCGGCTTTCAACACGACATTCTAAACGGCTTTTTACCTTCTTTATTTCAACACGTTCACCAGAAAATGCATGTGAGAGGAGCATATGCAGGAGCTGCACTTTTCATTTCCTTTTCCGCCGCTCTCATTCCCATTCCCTTTTCTGAGCTTCACTTGGCTTCAGCCCAAGCCATAGGAAAATAATCCGTGTTTATTTTATGCACATCAGTTAATCATCAAGAAATATTGTACTTTGGTGATCGTTACCAATGTTAGTAGCGTGTACTACTCTAATCTCATTTTCAATATTACTTCTCTGCTGTTGACTTGGAGTATGAGCCCAGAAGAGAAATGAGTTTTTTTTCTTTGCTCCTGCCGTGGATTGGCCTAAATATGGAACGCAAACACTCTCTAGCTCACCCAGGGTGGAAACTGATACGCCAAATAAATCGTATTGCTACTTATCGGTCAACAAGACGAGCGCAATATTTTCATGTTGAGTAGCAGACTGCATGGCGAGACAATGGCTAAACACGCTATATTTTTTTGGCTATTGCGAAAAATCCCATCAATACCGGCTCATTTAAGATTATTTGCGTAGTGAGAGAACACACACAAGCCAGTTAACTTAAGTTGCAAACAATTTTTTTTTGGGAGAGAGTGGAGTAGATATTCGCAAAAATGAGAAAACGGGACAAACAAGGAAAAAAAGAATTGGCCATTAATCCTGTAATAAAAATGGCAGCCGGTACGCTGACGGTGTGCAGTGATGAGATGACGAACGCTCTTTTTTGCCCATTCACATCATAACGCCCTCCGATTATCATCAGCGGACACAAGCTGTTTCCGGGATTAGACTGGTTGGTCACTAGCAACTTGAAAAGGAGAAGAAAAGTAGATAAATAAATAAATTGGACTACATTTTAAAATATGGATATGGCCGGGCTCTCACACGTCAATCCTTTCAATCGATAACTGCACACCAAGACCAAGCTGCCACAAAGGTGTTTGTGTGCGGCCAGTTAAAAAAAACTTATTCGTAGCGCTTTATATAGCACGAACTAGGATAAAAGCATAACACACTAACCTCTAACCAAATATGTCTAAAGTTTCAATTTTTTTCCTTCGTGTGTGAGAAACTGAAAAAGGAAAAGGGAAACTTGATCATATCAATTTAAATAGGATGTTTACATTCTCGAGAGGCGCTCCCTCTCACTCCGTGCTTAGATAGCAAGAGCGGAGATAGTAACCGAGTTCGAGTTGCAGGCTGCAATAATAATTTTTTATTGATCAAAATCAAAATAGACTTTTAGTCTACTTTTAAGTTTGTTTTTCTTAAAAAATAAACTACAATTTGCTATTTTTCTCACTTTCTTACCTACCCACTTATAATGTGATAAGGAAGAAAACAAACGACAATGACGGATACGCTTGAGATAGAGATGAAGTAAGACTCATCATCATCGTGTCTCATCACATATCACCATATCCTCATTCTTATCTTTTGAACGATGGGAAAAAATTAAAAATGGTAAGGGAGCGCTCAAAACCAGCCAGTCGAAGGGAACAATGCCGAGACTTTTTAAAGAGAAGATATGATGACGTGATAAAATCTAAATATGGCGTTACCTAACACTTCTCTCTCTCTTCTTCAATCACCGCGTTTTTTTTGTGCCTCCATAAAATAAAACTTCTTGAGTGGTGCCTTTTGGTGGCATTTGAAAATGCATTATATTTATAATGTATGCTGTGGTAGGTAATTACATGTTATCTTCCTGGGAAAAATTGCAGCAAAACGTTATCATTTTCACTTCACTCATTTCTCTCCCACTAGTTTAAGGAGAAAAAATTAGTTCCTATTTTTT
>JAHZND010002252.1:0-13028 GCA_027744115.1 Acrocyrtus sp. NNG-2020
GACCTGAAATACAGATTCATAAGAAAACTCAACTTTTGTGTCAACAATTTTTATTTTCAACGGGAACGCCGAAGGATAGAAGAAACGATAAAAGCGATTCAGATGATAGGCTATGAGAAGAAGCGGAGTAACGAAATTAGGATTCTTGGGAATTTTCGTTGAAATTTGAGGAACTTTGTTGGACGGAGAATTCATTTTTGATTTTCGACGCTTTCAGCTTAAATCAGTGAACGTCAGAAATTTAAAGTTAGCTCCGATCTTAGACTAAATGGCAAGTCAATGTCTTGAACTGCACTAGCATAAATGTCGGGTCTTCGTGGTATTTAGGTACCTCGAGGCATTTGGGAAGGAAATGTTTATTTTTCTTTATTTTTTCAGGTTTACAATAAGATGAGCTATAATTTAATCTAATAGTTTATATTGCCACTTAATTTTACATTAATCTATTACTTTATGCTTGTCATATAGGTTGGCATGTGTACAAAATGAAGAACTAAAGTGTTCTCCTTCTATGAATCTATTAATTATTCAAAAGTTTCAAGTGATTGTTTTCGGAAGTTATAACTTCTACGTAAATACATGAAATGAAAAATAATAAATAATAATAAGCAATAAATATTGACAGAGATTATACTGACTTGTTGTCAACATCAAAATTTTTGTTGATGTACTCCAATAGGTAGCTCTATAGCGTAGTATGATCACGCCGGTTGTGGCAATCCCTAAAAATATATTTAATAGTAAATTACAAGTCGTCTACCTTTGAATTACTTTAGCTACGCATCAACTAGGTTACTAGGTATTACTAAACTTAGCACATTCTGCCCTATCCTATTTTAAAAACTAAAAATATATTTAATAGTAAATTACAAGTCGTCTACCTTTGAATTACTTTAGCTACGCATCAACTAGGTTACTAGGTATTACTAAACTTAGCACATTCTACCCTATCCTATTTTAAAATAATTTTATAGAAGCTTAATCGTTTAACAGAATCATCCGATATTTACCCCAAACATTTCCACTTCCAGCATTTTCAATATTTAATATACCTACCTACATATACTAAAATGGTACATAAGAAGGAGAAGTCAAGGAAGACTACCCAAACATTTCAACTTCCAGCATTTTCAATATTTAATATACCTACCTACATATACTAAAATGGTACATAAGAAGGAGAAGTCAAGGAAGACTTGAATGAGTAATAGTAATACTATAGGAACAAAACTAAAACAACGAATAACAGCAAAAATTAAAAAAATTACAAAAAATTCCTCCCTTCATGGATAATCTGAAATTCAAATACAGGTACCCTGAGAAAATAGAGGTATTCTCTTTCCACAGTAGAACAGACGATTAACTTTTTTGGGCTACATGAGGTTTAATTAAATAAAGAAGCTCAGAAAGGGACCTGCTGAGTGTGTTGCCGTGGACTACGAATTTGTTTACTGTGATGAATTTAAAATCTCAGATAATTACAACAATTATTGTAAAATTCGATAGCTTTTAAAAAGTTGGTCTATGTTAATTAATTTGAAATAGGTTTTTATAGTTCTAATTCGCATTGATAAATGATTCATATTTTAATTTAGTAAGAATATTTAAAATCTCAGATAATTACAACAACTATTGTAAAATTCGATAGCTTTTAAAAAGTTGGTCTATGTTAATTAATTTGAAATAGGTTTTTATAGTTCTAATTCGCATTGATAAATGATTCATATTTTAATTTAGGTAGTAAGAATAGGCGTTTCACTTAAACTTTGGCGGAGCTTTTTATTCAAAATAAACTTGGTACAAACTTAGAATAGATAAAAACATGAGCTAAAAATCTACTAGCTAAAAAGCATTTTGTTGATTTTCATATAATAAATGTGCCAGACTGTTATCACCTTATGTTATATAAGCTAATTTTTCCTGAGTACGGCAAATCGAGTTTCTGAACTGGCATTTTACTATGCTTCTGAAAATTGATGTTTAGAATAAGGAGTGGCACTTTCCAAACTATATTATTATTGCAACGATTGAAAGTTCCGCGCATTGCGTACACAATCATTAAATGAAGAATACGTTGATTAGTTTGACACTTGTGGCATAACACATTTAAAAACATTTTAAGACACATTAGTTTAACTAACAGACGTGGTAAGAAGGTGTAGTAGGAGGCGGTCAGTAGTAATTTTGCGCCAAATGAACAAGTCTGAAATATACACCGAAATGCGCACTTTCCCAACTGGTAATTCTTTGTTCGAGGACTTTTAATAAGACTAAAAGTAAAGTGATATGCATTGAAAGTTATTTTAATTTGAAGCAAACCAAAAAAAAGAATGAAAAATGTGTCACTGTAACTCTCCAACTTTAAAGTATCTTTTGGTTTATTTTGACACTGCGTTTTACGCTTGTTTCTGTCCTTTTCAAGTAAGTGCAGTACTGACAGATATCGATGAAGGTGTTCGTAGGACGTATTACGTTACTAAAAGTTGGCTACCACAAAGGATAGCTTGTTTCATTTTGACTACACTCACTCTACTTTATAATCTGTGGAGCCTCTCTGTCATTATTCCAGGGGTGGAAGACAAGAAAAATCCAACTGCATACTTTTTGCTGATACAATCCGCCTCTGGATTTCTGTATTATTTGTTTGTGGTACAATGCTTTTGGTTTAATCGGGAGAAATTTTTGGAAATATTTAACCTAATTGCCAATCAAAATATTTGTTTGACATGTCTCATTAAAAATCAGGGTAATAATGCGTTAAGGGGCAAACTGAAATTAGCGTATTTTCTTCGTGTATTCTACATAGCCTTCATTTTATATAGCTGGAGCCAGTTCAGCGAAAATCCATTCTTTTTATTGAAATCATCTAAAGAGCACGGCTCCAGTTTGAGTACCATAGATTGGCTACAAATGTTAGCAAAAGAGAGCTGCTATAGCATTTTTGGTGAGACTTTTTCGGACAACGCATTCCTAGAACTGACTCTTGGTTTTGCAGCTATAATCGGATTTTTTCACGGGTTGAGCATAAGTTAAATATTTTTTTACTTTATACCTACTTACAGGGTATAAATATAATTGTATTACTTTGCAGTACGCTATTGGGAACGCTTTGCGATTATCTTTTGATAACAACTGCGCTAGTCTTTCAAGCATCTGTAAAAGCATTCACTAAAGGGCTTGAAGACATTTCTGGGGACGATGACAAAATTTCCGTATATTTTACCAAAGTTGCCGCAGCAGCCCAAACAAGCAAGAAAACGGAATTCCAACAATGGGCGCAAATAAAAGAGCAGTACTGTACACTGAAGAAATTAAGTCACCTCATTAATGAAGTGCTAGGCAATATATTTGCACCTTTTGTAATTTTTTCAATTATGGTATACGCGACCACAACGGATGAGATTCTTCGACAGGGAATACTCCAGCTTGTCTTATCTGATTCAATCTATACTATACATGTTGAATATGAGTGCATTTGTAGTACTTTGCGCTAGTGCTTGTAGTCAGGTACGCCAATATGACTTTTAGTGTACTTTATTTACTGTCTGATGCAGCTCGGCATAATTTATATTGACAAAATTTAATTAGATGGATAAACTGAGGAACTGGCTATCCGAGGAATCCAATCGGAAAATGGTACCACTGGATACCCTCCTCCTTACTATGCTGGAACTGGAGTCGAACGCAGTTTCAATTAAGATAATTAATGCGCTACCGATTACATATTCCCTGTTGGCCAGTGTAATAAATTAAATTAGAAAAGTTTTTAAAGGTCTAATGGTCCAAAATAATAACAATAATTTGCAAGTTATAAATTTAATTTTTTTAGATGCTGGGCGTGACAGTAACCTACTTTATTATTTGCGTTCAAGCGTAGGAAAACAAGCAAGAAGGAGCCATGAGCTGGAATTGTTGTTTGATGATAGTTTGTCTCTTTACTGCTTGTGATGTGATTACGAAAGGCTTACATAATACTAGCCTCTGCAATTGTACTTTATAAAACTAAACAAAGTTAGACAAAGATAAATGAGACCAATGTAGAATTGCCAGTGAGCAAATTTTCTTTTTATCAGAATGTGATAACAGCCTAGAAATGCATTTTTTAATTTAAATATGGCTTGTAAGGTACACGGCACAGAATTGCGGTTCATATAAATCAACAGTTAGCATTAACATAACAAGAGTGCTATATGCCTTTTTATATTCCTTAAGTACCTGGGAAAGTAAGCCGGAGAAGGAACAAAGATCGAAAAAAATGAGCATAACATGAATGCACATATGAAATGAATGTACCTGGCTACTACATGACTTTATAAAACTGCTGCTACTGGCTGTAGGCAAACCTGCTCTTTTGACTTTTTTGTTTTGAGCGTGTGCAGCACCAGCTGAGTTTTGTTTACTAATTTGCAGTTCCAGTCAAGCCACATGTCATGCCACACTCGGCAAGGCTTGTCGATCCTGCACTACAATACTGAGTATGCGAAAAAACCGATGTCAATAGGTTATGCGGATAAATTCAGATTAAAAAGTGAAACGAAAGTGATAGTATTGAATTGACACATTCCTAAAAAATGAGTTTAACAATGAACGCAACTTGCAAGGGTGGGGTTAGAGAAATAAAGCAGTTTCAATTAAACACATGGGGATGCTGCTTTATCTGTTTGAAGGAGGTCGAGTGCCCCAGTGAAGGAGAAACCAAAACATTAGTGTCACTTTCAGCAATTCTGAAATATTTAGATTTAAACTTCAAGGAACTGTCATCATTATCAGAAACAGCTACAGAAATACTTGACGTAGTCGTTGAAGTTTGTTCAGATTGTGAAAAGATTTGTAGGAGGACTTTAGTGTTGCTTGGAACCCGAAATCTAATTGAAATGCAGGTAGACCACTGCTTGAATATAATTCAAAGTGCCGGGGAGAAAGGAAATAGCTGTCCTAATGGACACGAGGCTTATCAAGAAAGAATGGAAACAACTGGAACTGACAATGGTTTTATCAGTGAGAGTGTGCGGAGTCAGTACGTAATTATTTAAACACCAAAGTTAATCAAATAAATATAAAATATGTACATTTAGATAACAATATTTAATCAAATAATGTGGATATTTTTTAAAAATAATCGTGGTCCTAAGTATGAATAAAAATTTTCTTGACATTTTAGGTGCCAAGCTTAAATGCAGCGCTATGCCAAAAGTGGTGGTTACAAGAATGGAGATCCGCAGTGAAAATACATTCCCCTTACGAAACCTGGAAGAGGAAGCACAAATAGTCAGTGAATCCGAGAACGAATGGTCTGCTGAGATGGAATCCACTGTTGAGAAAGCGGAAGGAGTGGACAATGGAAGTGACAGTGACATTTCCATTGAGCATAAAATAGTTAAAAGAAACAGAAAATCAAAGTCAGCAGCACAGAAAATGCGTATTCGTAGACTTGTAATGCGCATAAGTAATAAGAAATTCGAATGCAAAATTTGTCACAAAACGTACTCGTTTATGGATAATGTTTTTAGGCATATAAAGGCAGCTCATTTCGGGATAAAGTTTCAGTGTCGTTACCCAGGTTGTTCGAAAAGCTTCCTACATAGGAGTACATTAGTTAGCCATGAAAGCGAACACTACTTCAGCACTAGAGAAGGCACCCAATCTGGAGGTGACCGTCACAGGAAGGGTGGGGTCAGCAGAAAGTCAGTTGGTCAGAAACAACGTCTTTTTAGTCGAAATAAAGTGCGCTTGAGAAATAAAAAATTTGAATGTGACATTTGTCACAAAACATTTTCGGAATTCCATAACGTTACCAGGCAATCGAAACGCAATTCATCTCGGTATTAAGTTTCAGTGTCGTTACCCAGGTTGCTCGGAAAGTTTTCTTTATCAAAGCACACGAACCAATCATGAGGACGAGTTCCACGCCAACATAAATCCGGAAGATGTAACCTGCAATATATGCAATAAAAAGTTTCGAACACGTAAATGTTTGCTGCAGCATATTAGAAGAGCACAACACCCAAAGCCGACAAAGTACATCTGCGAGAAGTGCAAGAAGGTTTTTATTTCCAGTTCACAGCTTAAAAGACATAAGGACAGTTTCCATTCGGGAGTCAAATACCCGTGTACAGTTCCGGGCTGTAAGAAAATCTTTCACACCAAGAATGGCTTATCCATCCATTTATCCAAGTTCCACAAATGCAGATCTTCGGAAACTGAGCAATTTAGCCCTTTAAATACGGACGACAATTTTAAAGAGAATATGTTTAAACTTTAGTTCACTCGCAAATTTAAAACCAAAAATGGAACAGAAAGATATAGTAGGCATAGATGCAGACGATCTGTTTACATGCACTGAGGTGAAATTGGAAGAAATAACTCAGGAAAGCAGTGTGGAATGCAGTTTTGCCGATGTAGGGTTAGATTAATGGTAATATATATTAAATATCTTATATCTAAATTGAATGAATGTAGTATAGTAGTGCTCAACTTTGCAATGATTTATAGCCTTAGTCTTTTATTAATTGCAAAATTGAATCCGTTAAGATTACGATTGAATGAGACCAAAATGTTGAAATGTTTATATTTAAGAATATTTACAAAGTTACAAACCAATAATGGTTTCATGTCATGTTAATTCGAGTTCCATTACATTACAAAATTGGAGAATGTGAAAAATAAAAAATCTCAATTTGCACTGGAAATGTTGTGCTTTTCGTGGTACTCACTCCTGCCTATCATAATCAAGGTCATATAATAATCAAAGTGCGTGAATTGGATTGTTTATCCCGTAACCCTACCATCTATTTTTTGCATTAAGCTTTCTCTGTTGAATGGTTTACCCACTCCATTTCAAGTTAATAACTAATTGGCCTTCGAATTCCACAACGTGATTGGCGCACGTCCGTGCTTTTCTACATGAAATAAACACTTATAATTGTTTTTCGTCATATTTTTAATTCTAGTTTTCACCGATTGTACCAGGTGCTATGCATTAAGCTTTCTCTGTTGAATGGTTTACCCACTCCATTTCAAGTTAATAACTAATTGGCCTTCGAATTACACAACGTGATTGACGCACGTCCGTGCTTTTCTACATGAAATAAACACTTATAATTGTTTTTCGTCATATTTTTAATTCTAGTTTTCACCGATTGTACCAGGTGCTTCTGCTTTATCCATTATTATCCCTGCATTGTCAAAAATGTAGTCACCGCGTTCAGGGGTTTGGCCTCGACTAATAAAAAATATCCAGGAATTGCATTAGGGTTAACATTTGGAGCAAGGGAACCTGTAGCCTGAAATTGCTGTAGGTATTTATCTGCGTGCAAAGTAATAAATAAAGTTATGATGGTTCTCATTTCGCCCCAGTTGACATTTTTGGTTAACTTTTTGCAATCGACCGAATTAATTATGTTACCGATGGTAATCAACTAGCATTATTTTTATTTATTTCCATATCGCAAAGAGTACTACAATACAACAGCAATATAGTTAGTAACATGAAGCATAAAAGTTTAGCAATTGAGCAGAATAACTAAAGTTTTAGATAATCCATTTTAACATTATTGCAAAATTTAGGAAGCGGTTGTGCCACTAAACTTTTCTCGGCATAATAAAAGTGATATTATGAAAAAGCAATCTTAAATCTTAATAAATTTGAATTCTAAAATATTTTTTAATTCCTATATTTACTTACTAGGTACATTATTTTATGTAGCACGACAACAAATTTTAAAACTATTATGCAATATTTTGGTACGGAAAACCTATGCTAACTTCCACTATATAAATATTTTACATACAACTACATAATATTTAAATTCGTAGGTAAATAATTTAACTAGATACGTAATATTACATAATATTACATAAGAACTATATTACAACTGTTGCACAATCACAGCTATTCTAGTTACATTAAGCATAAGCAGATACTTGTCAGAAGGAGGCACCAACACCAGTTGTATGCAGGGGGTTATATGAATAGGCGTGTGCATGAGGCGTATAAAATTATAGAAGTAGCATAAATTAATTATTTTTTATGGTTCTAGTACAAGAACTGTATCGAAAACATTTCCAGCTAATATTTCGATGTAGTTCATAGGTGTCTCTTCAGAAAGCTCAAAATGAGTGCCAATTTTAACTGGAAGTCTCATTTGCGCCCTCCATTTTTTAGCCAAGTAACATGTTGGACCTGTTCTACTATGTCTGAAAAATCGGCTCAGCCTAATTTTAAGTAAGTGCTCACTGTCGCTGCCAAATTTGGCTAGAAGCGGTAATAGAAAATGAATGCACAAGACACTAGCAATAGAAACGCAAAATGCAAACAGAGAGAAAACAAAAGGAATGTGATTGCTGCCTTTAATCCACAGCCAGAATAAGCACGTCGTGAATATCTGAACAGCAAGGAAAAGCAAAGCAACGCCATACCCCATAGGAATTGCTGCATAATTAAGTAATATTCGAAGCTGGGTGTAAATTTTAAGCGTATTTATTTCCGCTGAAACTGAGAGCGACTTCATTGATGTTAACCTACGTAAACATGACTCTGATGCAAGTACCCCGGTCATGTTTGTAAAAAAGTATACCCAAAGAAATCTACCGTACTCTAATGCAGCTAAAAATACGCAGACCAATCGTAAATAAAACATACGTGTCACCAATTCTGGGCTCCTCTCGTATCGTGATGGAAGGATCAGGTCAAGCATGTACTGTGAAGCTTCTAAATTAGTTAAAATCATGCCGAATGGAACGCAGACAAGTAGGCCCCACGCGAATAAATTTAAAGACATCATTAGTACTGCGAAAATATGGTCATGACTCGAGTCTGTTTTTCCAACTAAAAAGTAGTTAAATTTGAGAGTTAATTTTTTCAATTATTTTACCAATTCTTAAACTTAGTAGATGAGAAATATAATAGTGAATACTTTTTCTGTAGAGAGCCAGCAGCTGGTTAATGGCCGGGGAGATGTCGTCATTGAAAACAATCACAAGGTAGGTCCCTACTTCGAAAATTCCACATGCCAGAACACAAATGACAACGATGATGTTAGTCAGGCTAACATCGGGGAACTCAACACCAAACATCATGAGAAGTAGTAGCAGGAAATACAGAGTTATTCCGAAAATCTGCATAGCTATAGTGAGCAATAGAAAAAGGTACTTGACTTGAAATAAAGATTCATAAGAAAACTCAATTTTGGTATCAACGAGTTTAATTTTGAACGGATACGCCGAAGGATAAAAGAAACGATAAAAGCGATTCAGGTTGTAGGCTACTTCAAGAAGCGGGGTAATAAAACTAATGTCCAAATGTAGATTTAGAAATTTGAGAAACTTTATTGGACGGAGGATTCATTTTTGATATACGACAGTTTTGGCTTAATTCTGTGAGAGCTAACAATGAAACCCGCTACAATCTAAAGTTAGCTCTGGTCTTAGACTAAATGGCAATGGCAAAGACTAAACTAGCATTTATGTTGGGTCTTCATAGTATTTGGGTACCTTACGGCATTTGGGGAAGAAATATGTATGTTTCCTAATTTTATCAGTTGTTCGATAATATTTGCTATAATTTCGTTTCTTCTGTCTCTTGAATTTACATTTGTTCCACTATTTTACGGTTGTCCTACTTGGCATGAATAAAAAATGAAGAACTGTAGCGTCTTTCATCTACAATTCAAAATGTTATTTAAAAGTTTTAATGGAAGTTAACATAATTTCTGTATAAATATGAAATGAATAATAATGAATATAGGCAATAAATACTGATAGCGATTATGCTCGTGATTTACCTTTGAAATGGTTTAGGTACGCTACGCACCAACTATAGGTATTATTCAAAATTATAAATTCCATCTCTCTATCCTATCTGAAAACAATTTTCTAAAGAAAATTTGTTTCTAAATACGTCAAATCATTCGATGTTATGCAAAAATTTTTGACGCCCAGCAGTTTTATTATTTAATATTATATTCATACTACATACTGATTGTACGTAAGAGGGTATGAGAAAGATTAAAATAATACATAGAAGAAAAAATTTCAACAGCGAAGAACAGCAAAAATTTGGAAATAACTTTTTAAAAACTCCTCCTATTATGCATAACCTGAAATTCAAGAAGAGGTACCCTGAGAAAATAGGGGCATTCTCTTTCCGCAGTAGAAGAGACGATGGGAAGTCACTGCTTGGAGCAAAATAAATTTTCTAAATACACTACTCTATCATTGGTATAAAAATATTTGCGATGCCAGTAATTTGTTGTTACGCTTAAATTAATTTAGCAAGTCAATCACTTTTCAGACTATATAAATGAATGATGAGATGAATTAATTGATTTACATTGCATCACACCATTTTATTTAGATACTTTTAGCTCACAAGTAAACTGATTTATTTTGCGTTGGTCCACTTTGCTGACAAAATGTACAGTACAATTAATTTTCATTAAACGGTTCGGTTACCCTACAAATGCAGTAACAGCTTCAAACATCCACTTTGGTTCATCGATACTACAACCATGCCCAGCGTTCCTCACAACAATCATGCTAGCATTTCCGGAGGTGGTGATATAGCCTGCTACTCTGTCATCCACTTTCCATATCGTCCTCGAACCATTTAAAAGTTGATCCTTGCCCTCCCATGCTAATGACCCTAACATGTTCCTCATTCCCAAGTATGATGTGACTACGTCCATATTCCCAACATATATCAAACACCTGTAGCCACTTTCTAATATAAGGTTTAGCTTCTCAGCAGATGACTGGACTATATGTTCGGACATCCTGTTAATTTGCTCGGGATTTCGTCCAATGAACGGCAAGTTTCCCACATGAAGCGCTAGACGTGTCGCATTTGTTGTAACAAATTCGGTCATATCCACCAACGGGTTCCGTATCCCTTCGTCGTTTGCTATGTGATCCATTGCGTTATATCCAGCGAGCTGATTAGCTTCTTGTCCGGCAGCAGTCCATCCTACCTGTATTTAGTAGAAAATTAACAATCCGTAAACAAATTTTCCAAAACACATTATTTAGAGAAAGTTGTACTGATGGTAGGTTTGTTTTGTACCTCAAACGCTTCTGACCAATTTTCTTCCTCGATAAGCTCTCTCATTAGAGCTTCTCGTCCAACTAAATAATCCCTTCCAGCTACATCAATTACTCCTGCGCTGAACAGAATTTCTCCAAAACGACCTTGCGTATAAATATCGATAAACGGAGAGTCCATGATCACCCCAGTTAAATTTATATGGACCGACGGAGTATTCAAGTTCTGACGATGAATTTAATTTGCTGTGTGTGTTGCGTACTTTCCTCCAAATGAACCTCCAGAATTGTAAAATGGGTTATTTTGGAGGTTTGGGAAGAGTCTGAAGAATTGGGTGAGAAATTCGTAGATATCCCTGGCAGCTTCCTCCGGAGATACTACTAAGCCTTCTTCGGAGTTTGTGTGACTAAAACCTAATTGAAGTCATTTCTAACAATTTTAAGAGTTTTGCTATAGATAGCCGAGGAAAAATACCAGAACGTATTAGTGTCATACCAACGTCTACTGGATTGTCGATGAATATCACGTGATATTTCTTATGCCATGAGTAGGGATTTTCCTTGAAGGTCATTCCATCCGGATTGGCCGAGAATGGGCCGTGCCCATTAAACAAAGTAATCATAGACGAAACGCCTGGGCCACCATCATTCCACAAAATGACGGGATTGTTATTTGTATAGTAGTCGTCAGTGCCATTCACGTATGTAGACTGCGAAGTTAAAATGACTTCAAATTAAATTATGAAATTAAATTAAAAGGACAAAGAAAAACGTAGATGAACCCGCTGTAGCTGACTACTGGATAAAAGTCTCCGACAAATGCAGCCTCTTGTGCTTCTTGAAAACGTCCTTGCATAATGAGAGGAGTTAAATAAAGCGGTTCCCCTGGATCGGGGTCTTGCTTCTGAGATTTAAATACATTCCTACTTCCAAAACTGATTTCCTTTCCATTTATCTCACTACTTATTAACGAAAACCCAATGAATAAAATCAAGGCAATAAGAAAATTTGACATCATACTTGCAGTTTGAATTTAAATGATTTTCAACTTTATGCAAACTTTTCTAATAGCAAACAAAATAGAGTGAGAAATAATTTTTATTTTATGTTGTACACAGAAATAAATTTGTAAAAATGTAAATCATAAAAGTAAATTCAAGCAATACTACACAAACCGAGCAAGATAAAATAAAATTGAAGTAAATAATGCCATTCAGGGTAGATTGTGTGAAGCCAATTAACTTTATCAAACTACAAATAACATTATGTAGGAAATTTGTCATTTTGATTAGCATATCAGATTTACCTGATAAAATCTGATTTACTAGGTTTTGTGCCGGCGTTACTACAGACGTCAAGTGCTTTTTTACCTACTTTTTGTCATGCCTATATACACAATTCAATACTAAACTAAAAAAATAAGGCATAGATAATTTAATCGGTTTACATAAAACGATGCTCCATGCTTCAGGGTTCAGTTAACATCTCCAATTTTGAAGCCGTATCCATTGGCATTTTAGCTACATACCTAGTACATGTTTTGCGGCCAACACGAATTCAAGGCATAAAACTGGACATCGGATAAATACCTAAATTTAAATAGACCAATAAGGATGAAAACCTTTTTACTTTGTGTAAAATGTTGTAGAAAAAAATACACGCAAACAACGCTTCAAAACTATATTTTACAGCCTTTTCATACCTTTTGGATTTTAATTTCCACAAACAAATATTTGCTAATGAATTTTTCAGTTCATTTCTAAACACTACGAATTAAGTGATTGGTACTCGATTAAAAAGCATTATGTTATAATAATTGAAACCCAATTCGAATTATTATTTCGTTGAAACTGCTTCACAAAAACTGAACATGTCGGGTTTTCTCTGTACTTCTTAACACACTTAAATCATTCCGCCAATAGGAAATTATTTAAAGCGTCGGATGTTTACAATGTTGAAATTCCTCAAACAGCGGATAAGTAAGCAGGAAC
>JAHZND010002253.1:0-25686 GCA_027744115.1 Acrocyrtus sp. NNG-2020
CGCTCTTTTACTGTTTCGATTAAAATAGGTTATTGAAAGTAAAGTGTGGCAGCGTGGGCGCAGAGAACTCTCCCAAAAAAAATAAGATTCTGTCTGACTCTCATAGTCAGAGCGACTATGTCCAGTTGCATTTTATTATATGCGGGTCAGGAAGGATCTGCGAAAAAGAGCGTTTACCGTCGTTTTCTCTAAATGACCCGTCCAATGTGGCCCACTCCGTCTGATACCATACCACTTGCTGGAGAGTGTTGCAAATGTGGTAAAAAATGGAAAAGATGTGAGATTCGTTTCGCGTTTATGGCTACCGAATTTTTTTTAAAAGGACGGCAGACGGTAGAAAGGTCTTAATTCCAAAATGATTCTGGGCGCTTCTTTAAAACACGTTGTCTCCAGAAAAGTTTCATATCGTGAAGTTGGTGCATATTTTTAGGGGTGGTGGTGGTTGGTAGAGACCATAGCAAAACCTTAACTTCCGGTAATATAATCTTTGCCGTGCACTCCGCAGTTTAGAAAGGGAGCTCTTTTATTTAGATCATTTTTCAAGGTATCCTATTTCATTTTCCTAAATTGAGATAGTACGAGCGGAATGTAGCAAACGGACTTTTTCTGAATGAAGTGCTTTCACAAAAATGTCCGCTTCCAAATACACTTTTTGAATACGTTTTCAGCCAATGTGGTTGTAATTATTTGATGTGAAAGAAAGATTTTTTTGTAAAAGAAGACATTGTTTCGCATGTACCTGTTCAGGAGCTTACACATTACCAGAAATATCTAAACTTAAAGTCTTCTTTCAAATGTTTCGTAAAATGACGCTCTTCCGGTATGAAATAATAGTAAAAAAAAGGACCTTCGCTTTTCCACACTTTTTTTCTCCTACAGAAAGAAAAAAGCAAACTCAGCGTTTTGGTGGAACTAAAAATAAATATGAACTTATTGCAATAGCGGAATCATATAAAGTATCATTTTTAGGTGTAACTGCTCACGTTCTTCTGCTCTTTCTCTGTACGAAGCTAAAGGGAGAGGACGTTGCAGAGCTCAATCAATCTATTTTACAAGTCGGACCATTAAAAAATTTAATAACAGTTCTAGAATCCCATTTACAAAGACAATTTGTCAAGATTTATGAAGCTGAAGCTACTCTTTCTTTTTCCGCCATGAGATGCTATTAGAATGCAGAAGGCAATATGGTGAGAGTCTACTGAGGGAGCACTCCAATGAAAGGAGAAAGGAGGGAAGAGGCGTTATTTCAACGGCAAAAAGGAAGAATAAAAGGGTAAGGATATTATGGCAGAAAAAAATACGTAAAATGTGTACGAAAGGAACAATAAGTTGAGGGAAAGTACGGCTTCTGCACAGTGTCAAGCCGAAATACTTTTTTTTCTATTACACGCACATTACGAATTACGAGAGATGAATGGTGCTGGAGGAAAGAGCATCCAATTCCTTTTTTTGGAAGGGAAGGAAGGAAAGAGGGAGATAGCGAATTGTATTTTATCAAATATTATTATGAATATTATGAGCATGCCATATCCCCGAATATCATATAGTTTCTGGAGCTCACTTGGAAAAAAATATCTTTTTAGTGGTAGCGGTGGTGTGGATGAGAGAAAAGGCAAAAAGTTATTTTAGAATATAAAGCGACTCCGTCGAAAGTAATATTACGTTATGTGATACATATTGTGATGTATCAGCACATCAGAAAAAGGGAAAAGAATAAATGGGGGAAAAGTATTAACTTTTGAATTGTGCTAATAAGGGGATATTTATGCATGCTTATATGACTCGGAGCAGTTTCATATGGGTGTAGCCGTTTTTTGAAGATTATTTTATTTTTTTGTTCTTGGCTAGCACCGCGTTTATTCCGATGGCATTACGAATGGGTTAGAAAATGGAGAGTGGGAAAGGGGAAAGAGGAAAAAAAAGTGAAAAGGCAATTTTGCGAATTGATGTTGATACGCTTGTTTCACGCTAGAGCTGAAGCTGAAAGAGAATATTCCAGACTAGAAATGTAATTTGAAATTAGTAAAAAATATTTTTTGGAAGTAAATCGACAATTCAATTTGACTGGGGAAGGTGTAGAATTCTTAATCAATCATCATTCTTGTTGATGTCTCCTTCGAAATTCAGTTTTTATCTGAAGGAAAAAAGAGAGACACATAAAAAGAATCTTTCAGCAGTGGATTCAAGCACATCACTATCCGCTTTAATTGAATGAAGGGGCATCCTGACACTGATAATGATGACTCTGTTGTCATCAGCAAAGTAACGAGAATGATAGAATGATGTAATATGAAAAGTAGCATAAATCACAGTGCTTTGTGTACATACATGGCATAAACCCTCTTCGTGCGTAAGAGTTAGCTAGACAAAGCAAAAAGTTAAGCATAATTGCTATACTTTATACCGCTTTTGTAAACTATTATGTAGGCAACCCGCCTCAAATCCTCCCACTAGCGCTCCATCACCAGCTAAAAACCGTTTTGAATTATTGTACACGCTGCATGCATAACACCACCTGAGAATTTTGACGTGGCTGCTTCAAGGCGATTTTTTCGCCCTAAAAGAAAAAAATAATAATAAGCTGGGGAATGTTGAAAATTGTTAAAATATGGAGTGAGCATGAGCTGCTTGCTTTTCTTTCTCTATTATTTTGCAAGGGTGCAAAACAAAGGGTGGCTAGTTTGCGTCGTGACTAGACTGAAACACATACTTTTTTGTACTTCTTTTATTTAAAAAAATTGCTTTGTTACATCACATCAAATTAGAGATTGACTCTGTGACTTTTAAACTTTCGTTCCGATTGAGGGAAAAGAAAAGGCTGTTTCGGGGGAGAATCCCACCCAGTGCATTTTCTCTGAATGGGAAGAAAAATAGATGAAAGATTTTTTCTCGTAGTTGCTATTACGTAGTGAATTTAAGCAGGAATAGCTCATATCATTGACAATGAGTTGAGAAGAAGGCGCTTCTGCGATAACAATGACAAGTAATTAAAGACGCACACCTGGTTCTGGCTACTTATATATAAAAAAGGGTTGTTTACTGTACTATTGATTTATTCATTTTAATAGATATAGTCTGTAAAATATGTGTATGATGGGATAATTGCCACGATGAAAACCTATGAGTGGAATGAGGAGGTGGAATAATTAATGTGAGTGTATAGGACTACTTTGAAATGCACGATTTATAATAATTAATGTGACTCTTCACGAGTATAAAGTGTACACTAAAGTATAATCGTGTACGAACGAGTAAAAATAGTTGAGTTTACATTCCTGTTTTGAAATTGCAGGAAAAGAAGCAGACAATAATTTTCATGAAATGTGAGTTTGGTCCTTTTTTTCGTGCAGTGAATATGCCCATTGCCCATCTATCTACTCCTCCGGTTCCGCTTGATTGAAAAGAAAAAAAATATCTTAAACAGAAAGTTTTTTTTTCCGTCGAGTAATTGTCATGTACCCTCATAAAATTTCAATATTCTCTAACAAAAAGTTTATTGGAAAGTCCATTATGCTATAAATTCAGTGCTCCCTTTGACACTGACACCTTTCGCCCTCCTCCTCCCCCATCTCATTCATCCAGTTTAGAATAACAAAGGAAATGGGGTTTTAAAAATGAACTGGGCCCTTTTCACTCCACCATATTTTTGTGGCAAGCACCTTTAATAGATTTTCTAATCTTGCTGTACACTTTTAAAAGCGTTTTCCTTTTATATAGCAGTACTCCTTTAAATGGGTAAATAACACTGCCACTCCTTATATGACAAAGGAATATGTATGATGCCGACATCAGGAGTTCATTTACTGTCACAGTGTGAAGCCTCAGGGTAGAATGCTTGGCGTCAAGCATTCTACCCCGACTTGTCTGGTTTTTGTGGGTAGGTAGGTACGTACCACGATTTTTTTTCGTCTTCGGCACTACCAAATTGTTATTTTCGATTTGATTTTATTTACTACCCGATTACTGTGGTTTTCAGGAAAGTGTAGTGACTCTCTCAGCACAGTCAAGTATTTATAGGTGTTTACTAAATGGCAAGTTTTTGCATTGAAATTTTACGTCCATTTTTTTCGTGTACCCCTTCCCAGCCAACTTGTTGTACATGCCTTACTTTTGCTACCAGTTTATCTTTTTTATATATTTGGGCTTGTGAAACGAATTAAAATGTGAGAAGGTCAGAAAGTTTTGTGGAGATGTGTGCAGTCAGCAAAAGTCATGCCATTATATCTTTTTATGACTGTTTAGCATCACTATTATCGTCATGTACATGACGAGATATTCATGTCGAGAAACGCCAGCCACCCCTTAGTATATATTTTGATAGCTGAGCGTAAGGAGAAATTGGCGTTCCTTCTGATATTTTGTCTTGTAAGACAGGTTCATTGCAGTTTTTTGCTGAAGATATATTTCATGTAAAATAGATTGGGCCACATAGGAAAAAACACACCACCAGCTCATCAGATGAGACAGTTTTAGTCAGCGATAAATGTAGACGAACAAAATTTATAACTACCTGAAAAATACATTCTGCAAGGCGAGTCATCTTACATGTGTGATGATGAATTGATGATACGTTTTGGTTTAAAATATGAAATATTGATCTGCGATATTTGTAACGGGCAATCGACAATTTTTTTTAAATTTTGCCGAAAGGTTTGAGAACTGCAAAGGGAGGTTCCTTCTCATAATAATGAATGCAATGGGTGCAGTGGAAAAATACCAAACTATTTGCAAAGATTTTTTTCCCTGTTATTTATTCTGTTATAAATTTATAAAGGAAAAATTACTTTAATTTGAACGGTAGGCTTCTCAGAACGGGTAAAAAGAGAGAAACTTTGTGGGCTACTATACAGCTCTTAAAAAATCACCCAAGACCTACCACATTTTTGCTCTTTGCTATATTGTCATGCAATGGCAATTCGACCCCTTTAACAAAAAAAAGATTTTTTTTGGATGAACCCAGCCTTTGTTATTGCTGAGAAGTTGGCTTCATTTTTAATTTTATTAACTAACAGCCATTTATTAGCCTCGTATTGCTATTGTATCGAGCAATGTACTCTTCGGCGGTGGCTATTGTGTAGGGGGAGGCTTCTAAGGTCTGTAATAGTTTCTCAGAAAGGCACAGAAAGGAATGTGGAAAAAACTTATCTAGGAAAAATGTATTTGCTACAATGGGAAGAAATATTAAGGGCTCTGAAATAAAGCCCACAGGGGGCTGAAAGTGAGCATTCCTCCTCCACCCCCTTTTTACCCCAAAAAAAGCCCTAGCTAATTCATCATTATTGAATGACAAAAAAAAAGTTGATCAATGCCACGTTTTGTGCTGGGGAGTTTGCTTACTGTTTTAGAAATTTGTTTTTTTGGAAGTTGAAAACTAGAGACTTTTTTTTAAACAAAAGAGGCGAAAAATAGTAGCTAAGTGGTTATGCTTTAAAAAGAGCAGTGTGTATTCCCCCACACTACTTATATGCTTTCAGATGCAGCCCTTCCAACTTTCCAAGTTCCTTTTCAATATCTAAGGGAGAAGCTGATGATGGGATGAGGGAACGTGAAATGAGTACGGAATGCGCTAAATTAGTGAGTGCGCACTGAAAGAAGTGTGGTGGATATGGGTACGCTTACTAACTACCAACTACCTTCTGCAGTCTCTAGTTTTTGAGTTTTTAAGGGTTGGTTTTTTGCTCCTTTCCTTTTAAAATGTAGGTATCCTTATTTCTTTCCAACAGGAGGTAAGACGGACTTGTGAAATGTGTAGTAATATGAAATCGTGAAACAAGGGAAAGGAGGACTGGCTCTGGTTCCAAATTAACCTATTTCTGTTCATGTCCGTAATGCTTAGGAAGGAGCATTATGAAAATTTTGTTTCTGTAAAGTTGCTCACATTTTACTGGGCTCTTAGCAGTGTACAAGTCTACAAGAGTTGGTAGTTGGTACATGTGGGGGTGGTATATTGGTGCTGTGAAAAGAGCACGACTGAGGACGACTGAAATATTAGATAGTGTAATGGAAATAGACAAGGGCTAAAACATTTTGATCTCATTAGTTGAGTGAACCTTCTGCCTACCAGTTTCAGCTAGCTCTTTTTCGTTTTTTAAAGAGTATCTGGGAAAAGGAGAGAGAAAAAAAGTTGGGGAGTTTAAAGGGAAAAGAGGGAGAATGACTACTTGATGCTTTTACGTATTTTGGGAATGAAAACGGAAAATTTTTACGAGACTTGGTCGCTTAGCCGTATTAGAGCAGTTTGTCTCCAGTCTAGTTACTCTTCAGCCTATTTTCTGTGTGTGACTTAATTAATATTGGCGATGATGGTTGGCTCCTATTTTCTGTCCATTTCCCTGATTAGCTTTCCAGAGACGGAGTCATGTTCTTTTCTCTGCCCGTTCGTGAAATTTTTCCACTTAACTCATTGCGCTCCCGATCTCCACTGCCATTTTCATTGAGTTACTTTTCAGGATATCTTTTATTTCGTAAAAAGGACATGGCGCAGTTCAGTTTTTTTGTACAATTAACAGTATCATGGGCTAATTTACGCTGAGAAATGGAATTGGATTTTATTACCAGTTTACGAAGGATATAATGCGAGCTAGTAAAAAGAGACCTGTATTGAAGGGATGAAAAAACGAGAAAAAAATATATAAAATCTTTTAGAAGTTTGAGGGGGTGGAAACCACCCCCATTCCACTACACGTTTATATAACCGCTTCATCATCATTACGTTAGAAAAGAATCCAATAAAATTTCTTTTCGTTGTTAGTAGCTCCATTGTTGAAAGGATGAAGGTCTCGAATAGTACACAGCGGCACATCTCAAAAAAACAAATGGATAGGCACAGGAGAAAATAGAAAGAGATATATCTTCTCATTCAATTTTCAACTTCGGAAATTATTTTTAAAGCTTTTTTCTTATTATCACTTTACCACTTTGGGAATAAACTTGGTTTTTATACTTTTCCAGGGGTACCTAAAAGGCATTATTTATTTATATGTGAACTGCTTCAAGCGTCAACTTTATGGGCTCCTTTTTCACGTATCCCGTAACAGTAATCTGTGAGTAGCCCGTCGGCCGGTCTCACACAAGTAAAGCTTCCACAGTGCAGTTTTGCTTTCACACCAGCAATAAAAAGCAATTTCTTCCTATTAGCAGAGTTATCCCTTGAGTTTGGCGGTAGTGTGAAATTTCAGTAGACGACGATCCCCGGATAAAACTACTTTAGCCATTATTCAGCTGAAATTCATTCCTTTAGAAATTAATTTTTAATGGAATCTACTCATCCCCGCTGAGAACGAAAAAGCGAAGCCAATTTTCCAATCAATTTTCCTCGGACCAATGAGCGCTTATATCACCGATGGCTGAGGAATTTGTTCTAAAAACAATAAAAAACAAACTCTCAATTCCCTTGTCAGTGACATACTATTTATAGGAGAATTAAATATATTTTTGTCGGATGGCTGACGGGAAAAGTGAGTTTGTGAGCCGTACCACGTATGCCCCTAAAATTTATGCATTTCTTGTGTGAGGTATTCACTCTTTTAATTTCTCTTTGGAATGTACCTGTCCTTTACAATTTCCTCCCCCTGCTCATTAGCAGTAGAGAGGAGGTAGCCACTAGCCACGCTAAATACTAAACTTTTTCTTGAAAGTGCCCAAGGGGAAAAAGCTTCTTATAGAATTTTTTTTTTTCACGAAAAACCCTAACTTGACACTGGCTATTGTTAAAGAGTACTTGAAAAAAAGGAAATTGTTAAACCCCAAAGTATCCATCCCATTCCACCACCTTGCTTAATTTGGTATCGCCAGACAGAATGTTGCCTCTGCTATCCTCAAGCGGTAATAATTTTCTTTCTTTTTTTCGTTATGGGCTTTTGTATTTTGGGGATATATGTTTTTTCCTAAAGAATCCATCCAATTCATTGTTGCTGGTTCTTATCTTGGTACGATATCATCACACAGACAGTAGGAAATGTATGTATGTATGTCAGTCTCTATTTAGATTGACTTGTTGAAGGTGCTAGCAGTGGTGTGGCATTACTAAAATTTCATTTATCAACCTGTACAAAAATCCTATCGCGCCTGTAATAATGTGTGTGCGCGGCTCCACTAGAAATACGTGTGTGTAGACATGACATACACATTAAGAGGGACAGCTCCAAACAACAATATAATTTTTTTTTCTGTAAAATTCCTCATTGACTCCTTTCCCTGTCAGTGATAGTGAGCTGTGAGTTTGTGAGGAGAAGAGTCGAGTCTCGTAATTTTGTTTTCAAAAAAGCCCAGCTTTGTACATTTTAATGGTGTGGCATAAATTATGTGCATTTTTTGATAGCGCGTTTTGTTTTTCAACTTGTTCCTCTGATATTTAAACGATTCATTTCATCTCTTGTCAAGAGTTAGCTTTTTTGTGCGGAAAAATGATATCAAAATTTAGAATCAGCACTTTTACTCGATGAATGGGACATTGAATTTCATTGACGGAGAGAAAAAAAAAACTCGCTAGGGATGTTGTTGGCGTGACGTCGTTTTTTTTAAAAGGAGACTTCATTGGATGGGCACATATCAAATTTTGCAATTTACAACTGTTTTATATCCCCATAATAATAAACTTTTAGGTGGCTACTTACAAAAGCTCGTCTGCTATAGTAAAAAAAATGTGAATCGAGAGTGCTTACACAGAGTTACACATTTTATTAGTGGGCTTCTTCCTATTTATTTCCTTTAACTGTACAAAAGATACATTAACCTTTTTTGTAAAGCCCCACAAAACTTCATATATGTGCTCTGAGGTCAATTAGACTTTTTATAGTAAATTGTGGACGAGAGGCTATCATCATGAGTGTATATTTACTTAATCATTTATTTCATATATCGTATAATCAATCTCATCTCTCACTGTAACAACAAGTTTGAGTTTGGCTCCGTTTAAAAAAGTGAAGAGTGAAATTCAAGTGAAGCAAAGTAAAAAGGTACAAAGACTATGATATAGCCCTTGCCTTCTCTTATACGTGCACTTGTTGATTATCACAATTAGATTTGGTCAAGGATAATCATAGACTATTGTGGTTGTTGTGACTTCTCGGTAGTGATTAATGAATTTGAATAAATTTAAAATAATTAAAGATTTTGAAGACATGAGTATCACCGTCATTATCCCTAAACGAGCAAAAGCGAAAAGAGCTTTAAAGGGTCAGACAGTTGAGAGGAGAGAAATGCACTCGAATTAAAATTCTTTGTCGTTTTGAATATTAAACACTACAAAATTTTTTTTTATTCAGCTTCTGATGAATTTTCTTCTTCTGTGCAACCAAAAACCACTATCAACTATCACAATTATAAAAAAAAACCTAGAGCCATCATCAACAGCAACAGTGAATGTGGCTTGGTTAATTATGTGGTTCAGGTCGGGTATTGGTTGCCTTTGATGAGAAATGATTCAGCGAGAAATAGGACTTTGTGGTATGGTGGCGGCAGCTCTCTTAGCGCAAAAAAAATTGTTTAAGGTTAGATCATTCCCAGTTTGGATACACCTTTCCTCAAAAAAAAAACATTTTTTTAAAAAAGCTGTAGCTCTGCAAAGTGAGTGCAATGTGCACGGACTAGCCCATTACGAATATTATGGTGAAAAAGTGATATGAGCAAGTTTAGTGGTTTTCGTATTTCTTGTTTTCCCCGTTTCTAACCTTCCTTTTAATATAAAAAGGAGCATGGCGTAGTTACCCAATAAACTTATATCAGTTCTTAACTCTTTTTTTTCTTTTTTCTTATTACCCTCACCAACTCAAGTAAGTCAACGTGAAAATTATTGCTGCAGTCATGAAGTCTCGTTTGATCATTCTCATACTTTATGGCGAATTTTTTTCTCGCTAAATGAGCATGCCTACTCATTCAACAAGGAAAAGTTGACGTTTGATGATGAATAATATTCAGCTACATATTGATATGCCTAACAAAAATCCCTGTCGCTGTCCTTAATACGAACAGAACTAGAGATAACTAAATTTTTTTTTCGAGAAAAGTGAGCGACTCAGTTGAAACTAATAAATTTATTAGAGATTCTAAAAAAGAGTCTGAATTTGCCAGTAGATATTTTATAGTTTGAAGGGTGATACGATATTTTTGTTTTGGAGTTTGTTGTCGTAGTTCGCAAAAAGGAGGAGGAGAAGGGTTATAAGGTGTGTGCCAGAAGTAAAGTTGGTGGTTTGCAGTGGTGAAGGTGGTGGTGGTGGTGGCGTTGGTTGAACAGTTTTTGTGTAGGCAGTAAGTTATATGATAGTCGTTGGTGGATGGGTATAATGGATGGATGGTGGCAAGCACGAAAAGTAGATTGCTCCTCTTAAAAAAAGTGATATATAGTGCGGTACGCTTTTTCATCGTGCTGAGTTCTTGTTCATTTGTGAAATCAGCAAATTGTTATTAAAACTGTAAGTTGTAAAGTTTTGCATAAAACGAGCAGGGAAATATAAATATTTCTCTCTTCAACTCTTCAACTCAACTCCTTTTCGCTCTTCTGCGAGTTATCGACTTTATCGTTTTTGTTCTCACAGAGCTGGGATATGGATATATGGATATAGTTAATATGCCCTGAATGAATTCTGAAATAATTTTTTTTTCGTCGAAAATTCCTATAAAAGTCTCCCTGTATAGGAGTGAGACTTGAGTGTAACATGACTCAGTGAGCAGTTTTTGTTGTGGAAGCAAGAAGTCTAGCAGAACGATGATGATGATGATGCTTATATGATGATCATTTGATCATCATCAGGATGATGATGACGACGCTGGCTCTGGCTTTGGCTCCCTTGTTGGAGTAAATGAATTGAGAGAACAGGTTACAAAAGGGGATGGCCTGGATATGCAAATCTCTCTGGGCCTGAATACTAAAAACAAAATAAACACATATCTTTTTGGTATAATGGACTTTAATATAATGAAGATGATGGTTTGGTTTTTTGGTGTTGTTTGCCACGGTGCAAATTGTGCCTAGATGTGCCTCTCCTCATATCAAATCTCATCTCTTTTTCCTTTCCATGCTTTGAAAAGGGCTGTAACGGCAAGAAAGCGAGTTCTTGTCGGCATTAAATCTTATATCATATCAGGCCATATCATCACAGCTATAAGCTCTATCAAAAAGCAACTTTTTCAAAAAAAAATATATATATGGGTATATATGAGGTAAACAAGTGAACTGAGGCTGAGGGAAGGGAAAAGAGTGAGCAGCCGAGTTTGAATATTATTTTGGCAGAAAAATAAAAAGTTTCAATTCATGCTTAAAGTCTGAAGTGAACTGACTCAAGTTAAAACTACCTCTCCCCACACAACTCACTGATTTCCCTCTGCCTTTTAAAACTCTCCCCCGACTGTGATTGTGTGTGTGGTAAAAAAAATAGGTAGAGTTTTCCCTACACGGGTGTTCTTATAAGGCTGATAAAAAAAATTTACCAGAGGGAAAAAGAGGCTACACTACTATAGGGCTATCTGCAAACGTAAACATTTCACTGCATAAATTATCGCAGATAGATTGTTCAAATTAAAACCTTTTAATTGTGCTATTGGTAAGCAAAAGAGCATAGTGCAGTAAAATGTTGCAGAGAAAAATCGGCTATGCACGTTTCCATCCCTATAAGCTAAAAGTTTTGCAGAAGTGTAGTGAGCTCATAGGAGAAAACTCCATACATAATTATGAATCTGCACATTATACAACCCCATTTTAAAAAGCTGAAGTGAATTTTTAGGCCTCAAAAGACCGTGGGAAATTTTTAACCTGCATGGAAAAAGTTCCCTTTCTGAAAATGTCCCGAAGGCTACTTAACAATGTTTTAGTAGTAACAAGCTACTTTGACTACCTTGTTCTAATGAAACGTGAGATGTAAGCCTTCACTCTGAAAATTTTCTGACTGTGAATCCAAACTTTATTTACTATCCTGCCCTAAACTTTTATTTTTCCACCGTGGTTGTACTTGTCAAGTTTATCAGGATGCTTTTTGAGAGTTGCTAATTTAATTAAAATTTTTTGAACTGCGTCAGCTCTTTTTTAAAAATACATTTTCTTTGTTCCGTTTCCAAAAGACTGTTTCTATTCTAGTAAAGCCATATTTGATGCTAAACTTATAGTTTCCACTGAGCATGGAAGTAAACTTCAAATGCAAAAAACTGTGTAGGGGACGTTTCGTAATTAATTTTTTTTTCTGGGGAGTGACCAGCGCAATTATAAACAAAGTTGGGTAGTTAAGTAAGTTAAGTAGAAAAGTTTAGCGTGGCATTGATCGCCAACTATACTGGACGGAGATATAGTAGTGAGAGCACCATTTGTTTTTTTTTCTTCTGAGGAAACCGTATTTCCGCGGAAGATAGAGCTGACTATGAGCAAAGTAAAAACAAATAGAAACTTTATGTGTTTTCCTCTATCCTAAATTATAGAGAAAAGAAAACAATTTCAAGTTGTTTGTTAACTTATTATCATCATCATGATGTTAAGCTAAGGGAGCAAGCACAAGCTATCTCTGCTGCTTTTAAGACAAGACAGAGAGCAGCGCGTTCTGGTTTTCATGTGTTTGCTTCGTGTCTTGCCGTTGTTATCTTCCCTACTAATATCAGTTTTGCTCAAGTGTGAAAGTTTTTTCGTTTTATTTTCTATGAACGATTATCAAATACATAAAAAATGTTTTTGAATTAAAGCAATAATTCCTTTTGTGCCATCTATCTCTCCCTGACTTTTTATATAAGTTCGGTCCCTTTTGCAGCTCTTCCACTTTTTTTTCCTTTCTGGGGGTAGTGCTGCACAAGCTGTTGTATTAAACCAGAGAAGAAGGGAAAAAGAGACAAAGAGAAAAAAAACTGCAAAAGCAGAGCATCATCATCATCATCATCAGTTGCGTTATTGTTATTAATTTTATTGGTTTTTTTTCTCCGGCGGATTCAAGACTTTGTTTTAGTTTTTTTGTTGGGAGAAAGAGAGAAAAAAACGTGACAAGTTTTTTCGTCATCACAATTCTTTATGAAGAAAGTGGTGGCCAACTGACTGCTTCTTTTTCTCAGCTATAAGGGAAAAAAAGAAGTGGAGTGAGAAGTAGGGAGAAAATGAATCAGTGGCAGCATGAATCTTGTGGCGGTGGTGGTGGAGGAATTCGTCCATCATCTTCGTCATTGTATACGGACGATAAGAATAACAACTCTTCATGTTTCAGTGGAGGAGGGAGTGGTGGCGGTGCTATAGTGAAAGATGAGGTTATTAATGTTCTGGGAGGCAATAGCTGCAATAATGGGAGTGGTGGATGGACAAATCCCAATGGGATATTAAATGGGACTAATAGTAGTACAAGTTGTACAAGCACGTCCAGCTCAATGAATGGGATCAGCAGTAGAAACAACACGGGAGTGAGTGGTGGTGGCAATATTAGCACTTCTTCGTCAACAATGAACATAAATACGTTTCCAGTGGAAGTAGTTGGAGCAAGAGGAAATGAGAAAAGTCCAGAACAAGTTGTTACTACTTGTTCCAATGTTCTTGGTGGCAATGGAGAAAAAAGGCCATTTGTTTTTCAAAGTTGTGCAATGACTGCTACTAGTTCGACGACTACTACTCCGTCCCAACCTGGTGCTTGCGCGTCTAATGATGGCCCATTCCAAAATAATTGGCATCCACATCTTCGGACTTCGGAGTCATCATCTTCTCCCACATCTCAAAGTCTCAGAAGGAGCAGTGGTAGCGGTGGTGGTGGTGGTGGAGAGGAGGTATTGAACAATAACGTTTTATCATCATCGTCATCATCATCGCCAACATCTTACGTTGGAAATTGTGATGGCGGGGGTATTAGCAGTAGCTGTGGTGGTGGTGGAAATAAACTTTTCGGTGGTGGTAATAATGATGAGGGTAGTAATAGATTTAGATTGGGAATGGATAAACGGGGAAACTTTAATATTGGCAAAAGTAAGTTTACTCCGGGCATTAGTGGTTCCAGTAGAAGGGGAATGATGATGATGGTCACCCCTAATACGGCATTAGTAGGTCATCATCAGCAACAGCAGCAAGGATCTCATGTAAATGCTGCTCCTCTCAGCGCTAATCACAACAACACCTCTACACCCATTCCACAGTTTTCACACCCTAGTCCAGCCACTCTAAATGGCTATCATCAACATCAACCCAATCGCAATTGTCTGGGAGAGGAGGCCCCTCAACCGCCGATAAAAGTGCACCATCGCAATCACCCTCATCATTACCAGCAGCATCAAGCCGACAATCACCATCACCTTCAGAGAGTGCACCAACAGTCACAGCAGGAGCACTTCTACAACTACAAGAGCTACCAGGAGGAGCGGCAAAACCGCCACGGAAAACACTTCTTTAATAGATCGCACTCCGTAAATGCACAATTAGTAAATAATTACATGAGTAGTGGAAACAACTTATGATGATTTGCTGTAGATATACCACCGCTTCATTTACTTTCTTGCTTTCGTAATTACCTTTGGCACACGCAATATTGCGCTCGCATAGGTACTACGTGCACACACCCCCACTATACATTTTCAGTGACAGGTTCATTAATGGATTATGAAAATCTGAAACGATAAAATTCGCCGAGTAAGAAAAAACATTCACTTTTTGCACGCTTCCTTTTACTATTACTACAAAAGCGGCATTTTGCCGAAACAGAGAAAAAAAATCGGAAGAGAAAGAGAAAAGAGCGGAAAGCAATAAGGAGAAAGAAGATTGATGTCGATGGTGCTTAATGGGCTCCTAGTAAAAAGTCCTCAAAGCATGTTGAACATTATTCATGCAATTAGCCGCTCTCTCTTGAATATCTTGAGGAGTATATATCATCTCGTATAACAGCGCTCCAATATATTTCTCAGCACTCTAAATTTATAAGTAGCGTAAAGAAGTGGTTGTTGGCGGTGGTGGTGATGGTGGCATGGGTAATCTGAAAAGGGAGAAAGTCAACAAGAAAAAGGGAAAAAAAGTTTTTTTCCTGCTTTTCAGCAAGAGAACTGAACTTCTCCTTCTCGGATAGAATGAGGAAAAAGGTTGTACGTAATAAAATGTACATTAGCAGTTGTTAGTCAGACAAACAAGAAAAAAAAGGATTAGAACACATAAGGTATGCATTTTTTTAGGTATAAAAGAAGGAGAAAACAATTTTCCTCGCTGTTTTCTCTCGCCCTCTCTCCTTCCACGTATAGAACTTGCTTTACTGGTAGAAGTGAGTGAGAGTGGAGATGGGGGATGATAAAGGAATTTTCAAGGAAGATTTACTGCTCTCATTGAAAAATCAGTTAGGAAGAAAAAAAATGTCCGTGTCCATGTCGTTTCTGCTGTCGTGCCTTCACCTTCTCTCTCAAAAGATAATTTTAAAGTTGTTACGCGCTGAGCGGAACAAGAGTTGACTTTTTTTGAATTTGAAAATAAGATCGGTTATTTTTTATGCATAATATGAGGGATATATTGAATGTAATGTATAACAAATTAGAGTGTAAAAAAAATTCCGTCTTGAGTGAGGGAATGGAAAGACAAGAAGAAAAAGGGATTTACTAAATGCGCTAGTTAGGAGTTGTTAGTGTAAGTGTCTCACACTGACGCTTGCAGTCTCTCTCTCCTTCCTGTTTGCTACATTTAAAAAAAAGTTCTCTACACCGACTGAGAAGAAAAGAAAATGTCGTGAGATTGTCTTTTGATGCAGAAAAAGTGGTAAATAATGATGAGTTGGAAAGAAGTAGGAAACGACGGAGGGAAAAAAAGGAGAGAGAAAAAAAATTGAAGAAAAATGTAGAGGGCGAAAGAAATGGTGTGGTGACATACGGGAAGCAGGGGTAGAGTAGTAATTGTAAGAAATCTCTCCGTTGTCGTCATCATCATCGTCATTATATTCTCTCTCTCTCTTTACTTTTTTTTAAAAAAAGACAGAGTAGTAATAGTGTAATGGTGCCGCTAACATCTATTTGACTAGCTTCCTTCGACACTAAAAAAATACTTCCAGAGAGACAATTTTTTTTCTATTCACGAGAAAAAGGGGAAGCAGTGGTAAAGTGGTGCTGCAATGCACTGAAAAATTCTAGCATCAGATTCCACTGCATTCACATATGAATTTGTAAAAGTTGTACATTGGGATCGGATGCATTTACCAACTTTTGCTTGTTAGCTAAATGTCAGTGGGAAAAGATGAGTTGACAGAATACGGAAAAAAAGGATGTAACTGATGTAAAGGAGATGCATGTCATCTTATGTAATGCTGTGTGTGCCGATATTATACATTATATGTACCCCTGTACAATTTCCTCCTCAAGTTTGGTAGTTGTTGGAGAATTTTACAGAGATACAACTCGTTTAGTCATCATCGGTTGGTCGGTAGTCGCCAACAGTCACAGTGTTATCATCAGTGGCAGTGGCGTGTATGAATGGCTTTTCGACTTACATTTTAATATCACTTCTACTCTGTTCCATTGCAAAAAAAAATTTTTTTTTTCGAATATTGCTACAAGATTTTTTTTCTACACGTTGCATGCAAATCAGAAGTAAAAAAATGTGGAAGGCTTCCTTTGACTGGTTATACAAGAAAAAAAAATCGAGTAAAAAACAACATGAAGACGATGACGATAACGTACGTACGTGATAGTATATGGTTTGCATGCTTTCAGCATGTTAAAAATGCTAAGATTTGCATATCACTCTTATCCGTCGGATCTCCCTTTTGAAAAGGATATGGATATGGGGAAACGAGTGAGAGAAAATTCCATCGAAATCCGATAAATGCTTGTTTGCTAGAACTATTTTTTCACAAATTTTTCCGAGTGTCATCTTTCTTTTCGGTGTTTTGCTTGCGTAAATACAAGTATGCAACAACACTAAAAATCTAGTTACCATACGTGTAAGCTTACTTATCTCGAGGAAGAAGAAATGGAAAGTTGCCGTTTGCTCCTATTTTTTATTTCATCTCAGAAAAATCTCCGATTTTTTGCTGTTTTTACTGCAAAAAAGTAAGATTTTTCAGAGGTTGGATGGAGGCATACGTGGTATTTCTCTTTTTCGGAAATAGTCAGAGTTTAAATCGCGCTGTTTGTTAATTTAATGAATTTTTAACTACCACAGATTTGCTGAATGCGTAAAGTATGTATATTATGCCATTTCAGAAAAGTGTCGACAAGAGCTGATGACGATTTTTAAGCAAGTTTTTGAGGGAGTGAGCTTAAGAAATATAAAAAAGTTATTTGGGGAAGGCCGGAATTTTTTTTTCGTATTTCCTCCAGAAATATTTTTTTCTCGGGTTGTGTAAGGAAAATTTTTTAGCGGAATATTTTTCCCTCTCTGTTTGTTGTTTTTAATGATGAGGATGATTTTGTAGAAAAGATGTTATTGTCTGGGATAAAGTCATTAAAATTCTTGGGCCTTGCTTAGCTCCTTTTTTATATGGCTGTGTGGGGCTAATAACATTCCTCTTCCCTTTTCATGTCTCCCTTTTTTCCATTCCCTCTTTTTCTCTCCGTCTTTGAATAATGAATGGATCTCGTGTCATTACTTCTTGTAGTTCATGAAAAACAGTTTATTTCCGTTGCATTTTTGCGATCAGGACGAATATTAATTTTGTGGAAGTCGCTCTTTTATATTTATGTGGAAAAGTGGAAAGGTTTTCCTATCAATAGCTTTTTTTTCTTTTGGAGTATCACGAGAGAAAAAAGGATATATGGGATAATGGTGACGTTGTAACTGACGCAGTGGTGGTGGTGGTAGTGCTATAGTTCTGGTTGCCTGAAATATGACTTTGGCTCTGGAGTTGACTGGTGTGTCTTGGGATATAATTTTTTTTGTGGTGGTGGTGGAGCTAGTGGTAAGGATATGTCTCCTTGTAGACCAAAAATAAATAAGTTAAAAGCATGTTCCGGCTTTTTCCCAGTTTTCCCTGTTGGTAAAGCAGAGTTGTTTTTGTGGCAATGGCACACCATGCCATTTCGATCTTCTCTTGTGCTAAAAAGTAAAAAAAAAGTTGTAAGCGTGCACCACTAATCACAATCCTGTTTGTTGATGATGATCAATTTCGTCTTTCGCGCAAATGTATGTTCTTTTCCTTCTTTTACTAGACCTAATCATTATGTAGCAGCATTTTTTGTGTGATGAAACACCACTCTCTTGAGTACATAACTTCCGGTGGGAGTTAACCCAGGTGTGCTCGGGAAAGACGGATATAATTTGGCGAAATGAGATGTTAGCTAGGTTCACTGTTGCGCTCGTATACTTTTTTGGTTGGCCCCTATTCCAAGTTAGGAAAAATGTTGACAAGTTTATATGGGAAATCTGATGTGTGTGGATTACAATTCAATTATTTGTTAGGGTGTGTATGTCATCGATGGTATCAAAAACAAAAAAAAATCTATTTTTTAATGCTGAGGGGAAATGGGAAATCATTTCTCATTCATTGATTCATTCCCGTTTCCTCTGATTTAATATTTAGTGAAATTGAATTTTTTACTCAGGCTTACCTTTTATTGCTTCCCGTTATGTGTGTTACGTTAGTACTCGATTCCTGTGAAATGTCACGTGAAGGGGAATACTACTGCACTGGAGGTGGAGGTAGTGCATGTAGGTAAATTGGTTTTGCCTGTTTTTGATTTTATTGTCTCCCTTCTGATCACATTGGAAGTATGAGGAGTGTCCCAACCGAATTTTTATTGTCCATTTTTTGGTGTCATGTTGAAGGTGTAATCCCTATGGAGGAGGTATTTGTTGGTGGATTGAAGGCAGAAAATTATTTATGAGCGTGGATGTGGTAACAGCGATCTAACTTTTTCCTGTCCTTTCCCTCCTCCCACTCCACTCTGCATTTTTTTTCTTTTAAAAATGGCTCTCTGCGGCCATTTATTGTTAGCAGGAATTTACATGTAACGAGCTATTGACTATTTCATGAATTTTTCATATCTAGCCTTTTTTTTCTCTGAAAAATAGCCAGTATGAGAAAAAACTAGGTTGGTTTCAAGTGTACACACAGCAAGTAAGAAAGTGAGTCCGAGTCACTCCTGCTCGAGTAAAAAAAACAACGGATGATTTATTTTTCTCAATTTCAACCCTGAGTGGAATAAAGCTGAAATATAGAGAGTGGGGGTGCATGTCCGCCTCAATTCGTATGGACGGCTTTTATGTGAGACCCGGAAAAAAAGGATAATAGCAAAAAAGGCTCCCACTTATTTCATCTATCACGTATGCATTTATGTATACCGGAAATGTGTTATATGAGCAAAGTAAATTCTAATTTAACAAGAACCCCGAAATCCACCATAAGCAAGGGGAAAAAAATTGAAAGCAGAAATATGATATTTAGGTTTTACGATTTAAGTACCTGAGTTTTTAGAGAAAATGGGCCACTTTTATTTTTTTTCGTCCAATCTCCTTATTTTTCTTTTCTACGTAAACATACATACGCGCATGAAAGATGTTTACTCTTGTGCCTACTTTCTATTGTTTTTGAAGAAATCTTTCAAGAATTTTTTTTGAGGAAGTCGTGCTCTTGTTTATATTACAATAAAATAATAATAACAGTAGAGCTGAGCAGAGAGAGAGAGAGGCAAAAAGACTCAAGGAGGTTTCCATTTTAACTTGAAGGGAAAATGGGAGGTCCATTTGCTGCAAAGAAATGACTCGTTTCTCAGTGTGGATGATATATATGCCCATTTCGCTGCGATAAAGTATGCAGAGAAAAAAAATTAAAGTTTGAAGAGTTTAAAAGATATTTTTGAAGGAGTAAAAAGATGCTGCTACTGTGAGCAAAAGTTATATTGAGTATGATTGCGTAACGTTTTTGCCCACTCTTCGGAGCGTATATTAATGCTATATATCATCCCGAGCTTCCCTATGGAGAAACTGGTGAGATGATTTCTTCCTTGGATTGGGGATTGGACCACTGAACTGATTTTTGTATACGGTCCGTGTCAGACAGTCAGAGTTGCTATATGGGATGCATGGAGAAGAGCGAGAGAGAAAAACGGTTGTTTCGTCTCTCCCCCGAATAGTATCAAGCAAAGTAGAATAGGAGCAGAAAATTGTCTGGTACTGGGAGAGGGTGACTTTTTTAGGATTGGGAAGGAAGAGAAGGAAGGGTGGTTCTGTGTTCTCTCCCTTCGGAGAGATGAGTCTCCATATTAACAGTTGGATTTGGAGTGTTCTCTGGGCTGCCTTACTGCGTACCTTTTTATACCCTGCTTGATATTCACTCATTTTCCGGACTGAGTGCGGAGTAGAATATAGAATTTTGAGTTGACTAAGCTTTTTTTCTTTTTGTTATGCTTATCAAGCTACTTTTTAGGAGACGATACAGTAGCACTGGGACGAAGTGAGCATGCATATTACACCCATTCCATGAAATTTCTGTGTCTTTTCCTCCTCTCTTTTTCGGAGAGCCGGCTGATTTCCTACGTTGGAAAATTTAAGTTGAGCTCTTCGTCCGTTATATTGGTCCGCGTGAGGAGGAGAAAAGAGAAGAAAAAAGATAACAAAGTACTTTTAAGGACGAGAGAGATGAGGAGTAATATGAGAAAAACAGGGTTGCTGGCGAAGCATGGACCACTGGTAGCATGTGTGCAGAATGGCCCAAACCTTGTTTCCTATTGCACGTTTTCTTTCTCTCCTTCTCTTCCTTTCTCTTTTTCTGAGAGGAGCGAGTACCGTCCCGAAAACTAAAATTCCTGAGAAAATAGTCAGACAGAGAGAGAGAGAGAGAGAGAGAGAGAGAAGGAAACATTTTGAAAACTGGAGGAGGAAAGTTCAACTTGTCCACACGTATATATTCATATAAAAAAATTTTTTGGGTGCTCAATCTTTATGTATAATGTAGATATATGTGTTTTGGTGGTGCGATGTTTGGTTGTCCTACCGTGGAAGTGGAGTTTTCTCCGTTTTCAAGTTATGCATATAGGAACTGAGGAGGGGGATGACGATGATGATGATACTTCACCAAGATGCTTTTTTCAACTAAGTTTTCCCGTGTTAGAATTTTTTTTTTTTGCTGGGAAAGATGATAGTGGTGGTTGGTAAAGCGTGGTGGTGGCAAAAAAACGAAAAAAAGAGAAGAAAAAAAAGTTTTTTTTTCTGAAAAGTTATCTTTTCCTGAATCCTAACAGCGCATACATACATTCATAATATTGCATCGCATGCTGTTGCCTTTTTCCTGATTTTTTTTTCTTACTTTCATTTCAGTAAGATAAGGGGAGGAATACGAAAGAAGCTGAGAAAAAAACCTGCTCGAAAAAGCTTCTTCCAGTGTTTTTCCAAGTTTAACAGTAGCACTCCGTTTAGTGTATGGTAGGTAGTCTGAAAGAGGAATACTTATTGTTTGGTGAGAGATGCAAACACATATTAATTCAAGAATAAGGCTGCACGAGCATAACGATATTTTTTTGTAACCAGATGTATGGATACATTCATAGATACATGTATTTCCAGATAAGAGGAGAGAAAAAAAAGAAGGGGTCAGATAATTCCGAAGGAAATAAATTGGGTGGGAATTTTTTTTCGGGTAAAAGTGGTATGTACGCAGATACATACATGAAAAAAGGTATATGGGATGGAGTTAAAAAAGAAGAAAAGGAGTTTTTTTTCTTTCGGAAGAAGGAGGAATGGGACAGATTTTTTCCGCTTGATATATAATATTATCCATGTATTATATTATAATATGTATTGGCTCAGATTGGTGACGGTTATGCCCGGATATGGAAAAAAAAGTCTGAAAAGCGATCGAGGCGTCACATTTGATTTCCAGTTAGTCCTTCCGACTGGTTGGTGGGGATGTTAGTGTGGTTGGTTCTTTCCGTCGTATATGTCCAGGAAGTATATACATCATCTTAGCATCACTCCTAGTAAATAATGTTGTTCACTCTGCCGAGAAAGAACAAAGAAAAAGTCAGTCAGTTCTTTCATGATGATGGGGGAGGATTATTTTGGCGTGTCGCGTCCGGATCTGTTTTTCCATGTAAATAAGTTACGTGCTTGTTAGCGCGGTTTTTGTGGTTTTATTAGTGAAAAGAGGTTTTTTTCTTAAAAGGAAAAAAAGTCACTTTCGACAAAGTTACCCACTACTAGTAGTAACGTAGTTCCCAATTGGGAAAAGGGAGAGAAAGCGGAGAGAGCTTTTTTTGGGGTGAAAGGATGGTGTTGTGTGCTTGTTCGAACGTGTTATACGGGGGTTATTGTGCTTTGACAGACACATGTTTTGAGTAGATGGTGAAAAATATGCCACGAGGTTGCTGTGAAATCTACTTTGCCTATCTGACGGTTTGTACTGGTGAATGGTTTGTTGATTAGGTATATTTTGCGTGAGAAGGTGATTTAAAAAAAATAGAAAAAAAATGTTTTGTGCTTACAATCACGGATTCTACACCGGATTCTTTGGGAGGTATCCTCCACTTGTTGTAAGAAAAGCTGGAAGTTGTCACAATTTTTAACTGCTAATTTGAAAATTTTAAATACCACAAAAAGTATATTGCAGAGTTATTGAATCAACTATTTTTTACTTTCCCTTGCATTGAGTGAATTGAAAGGGAGTAAATAAATAAAATAATTGTGGGATAATTTAATAATAGGTGAAAATTTGGGAAACTTTCTCCATTTTTCTTTTCCTCCTTTATTTCTTCCACTTTGGATCCAATTAGGTCTGAGTGTGGAATAATAATGCTGTGAAAGTCAAATTAAAAGGGAGATAAAAAAAATCCGAGAGGAAACAACTTCTCTCCTCTCTCTTAATATGAATTGTTCTCTGTTTCCGTTCTCATTCCGGTAATTGTGAGAGCTCGTGGAAAAGAGAGAAAGGAGAGGAAAGAGTCAGTCAGTTCATTTCACTTTTTTCCTATGATTCCCATTAGCAGCACCTGGCTTGCTGCCTTTTGTTTCTCTTGAAAACTCCCACTTTCTTGTTATTATATTTTACAATGCAAAACAATGGGCTCTATATATTTTCCGCGTAGAGTGATTCGCACTCGCACGAATGATATGCTTATCATGTCGCATCTCTTTTGTGTGTGGAAAACACTGCATATTTTCTGCAGAGAGGGAATTAGATTCACAAAATAATTCATATTCTTCTCACATTCCTCTTGGTGTGAAAGTGAACGTGTAATGGAAATGAACTTGAAATTTCTTGGAAAACATATTTTCATGATGGTAGCATTGTGATGCTGATGAGTTTGTAGAAAGAGAAAAGACGACAGCAGAGTACAATGAGAGAACGGAAAGGGAAGGGGAGAAAATTGAGGAAAAAAATTGGAAGCTCGCATTTCCCCGGCTTCTGCAATAATTTTTAAACGAGAAAATTATTTTGGCTGGGTGTGTAGGCGGCACTCAATACGCTTTTAATTTGATTCCCCGACTGAATATATATTTTTTGCTAATTAATCAGCGTGAAATATGAGAAAATAGAATGAACTTAATGCAAAAGCGTTTAAATATTTTTTTTTCTTATTTTTGCCAATAAATTTGCTGTTGCTTATTTAGAGCTTGTACGCTTAAATGCATATAAAAAAATAAGGAGCTAACTAATTAATGATGGAACACCTATTTAAACAATTTTTTTGCATATTTTATTACAGTTTGGTGCTGAAGAGTTTCCCCAGGACTCACCTAGATATGCGTCACCAAAAGGGCCTGGACTGTATACAGATTCCTCCTACTTCATGGGTAAGAAAAAGAAAACTGTACAGTTTTCATTATTTTTTATAAGAATAGTCTAGACAAACCTTTAAAAAAAGTCTTGACAAGCGACGGTAGAAAGAATAAAAGGCTTAATAGCTGGTGATAAAAATCAATGAGACTGTCTTTGGCACAGGTTTATCGTCAATTTACGTGCCTGTCTTAAGCCTCTCTTCAAAAGACTGATTTTCCCGAGTTTTTTGTTCTTTCCCAGAAATTCGTGGAATTTTCTTTGAAATTTTTCATCAGTAATTCCCTCGTGTATAGAGTTTCGCGTATCTTCACGAGTGCGCATTTTTAGGATGGAGACGCTTGACAATCGCAATTACTGCGTATGTTTACGAGGCATGATGATGCTGTCTCACTTCCCCCTATTACTTCCCTGAAATGAGAGCTAAGCTGTGCTTCTCTCTCTTAGAATGACAGAAATAAAACAAGCGTGATGTTTTTATGTTCTGGAATGTTGTGCGTAAATTAAGGAATCCCAGCATGTCTGTGAAGAATGCAAATTGATACTTTTTTTGCTGATCAAATGATTTCTGATTTCTGGCTTCGTTCCGGTTAGGAATTATAATGAATTGGAAGATGGTATTTGAGTAGTGTTGAGTCTTACTGGAATTTTAAGATGAAGGATAAAAACATGAAAGTTATCGGTGTACTGCTACTTTCCACTTTCCAGTAAAATGTGATGATTTATAGAGCGATAATATCAAAACAATTTTTTTACATTTTCAAGATGGAAGTGGTAATGGGGACTGGAACAGTTCCGGTGCATCCAGTTACTCAAATTACAACGCACCGATGATGTCAACTCACTTGCCACAGCAAGCGATAATATCAAAACATTTTTTTTACATTTTCAAGATGGAAGTGGTAATGGGGACTGGAACAGTTCCGGTGCATCCAGTTACTCAAATTACAACGCACCGATGATGTCAACTCACTTGCCACAGCCTGCATATCCTCCTCCAAACGGTGGTCCAATTGGGGTGTCAAATCCAATGCATTTGCCTCCAACTCATGATCCCATGGGGTACAACCACACAGGGATTCCATCAAACGGTGACCCACCAATGATTGCCTCTTCCCTTCCTCCTATGTCCTCGTTCCGACCAAATCCAGCCGGACCTGGAGTCCCAGGACAGCAGCCACCACCTCCACTTCCACCGCCTTCATCTGTGAGTAATGCAACGAGTCCTTTGTACAACAGCCACAGTCCCAATATTGGACCTCCCGCTCCGCCCCAACCTGGAGACACTGTGGGGAAAGCATTGGCATCGGTACTTTAACAATTTTTTTTACTTAACCTCTTTCACCTTTCTCAGCTTTCAATAATTTTTTACACAAGTCGTTTAAAAAATTGCTTCCTAAATATATAACATTTAATGGCAACTTTTCGCTCTCCACTTAAGTCTACCGTAAAATGCTATAAAAGAAAACGTTTGGGGAATTTACATTTCCATTTTTTGTAGTGGTCTTTTCAAAAATCAAACTTTCTCGGTGACGGAAACTTTTAAAGAGAATACTTTTTAACTGCAAATAAAAATGCTGATACTACCTTTTCACACAAAGACATGAACATTTTTTTAAAAAACTGTTATAAACTCCAGGTAGCCCATCCATCCTTCTTTTACTCCACGCAAAGCTAAAGTTGTTTGGTTGGTTTGAGTTTCGACCAAAAATACAAAATTTGTGTTTATAAAAGCCAAGATTTTTGTGATTTTTGAGGTTAAAACACACAAGAGAATGGGTGGTCGTAAAATATATTTTTTTCTGACTGATTTTTTCGCATTTTTCCTTCCAATTTCTGACAATTCTACGTGGGAGGGCAAGAAAAAAATGGTGAATCTTCTCTTCTCTCACTCTAGTGCAGTCTAGTTACTCCATCATACATCTTTTTTATATCTTTTGGACTCATAAAAAATAGTTCCTTTTTGCCACTTCCCACATTTTTATGGAACTGGAAATGCATCTTCATAGATTAGGTAAAAAGCGTGAAGGAAGAGATTTCAAACATTGCAGAAAACAAGAAGTTA
>JAHZND010002254.1:0-14343 GCA_027744115.1 Acrocyrtus sp. NNG-2020
CAAAGAGAAGCCAGGGAGATTCCGCCTCTGCAATTAAGAAAAGATGCGAAATAACGTCACCCGGAGATAAAAACCGTTAGTGGAAGATTTACTGAGAAAAACTTTGTGGCCGGACGTCGATCCTAATTTGCGTGCTTTAAATATGAACTTCCATGACTCGACTTGGTAATTTACTACCTAAATAATTATTTCCGGAAAACAAAGTTTTCCACGTGCAGGTTCACTGCTCGAGGGCGAGGGAGGAAGCAAAAAATCATGTTAAACTATTTTCTAGGGTGGTAATTTGGGTTGAAAAATATTTTTCATGCATCATTATTATCAGTTGGTCATCCAGGTATTTTGAATTAAGCTGTCTTATCATTTTATCTTTGCTTTTTGTTTGTGAAAAAGTGACAGAATTAATTTGCAGTAGGGAAGTGATGAATTGCTTTGTTTTGTTTTCCCAGAACCTTTGTTTCCCATGCATTTTTACGGCATTAGAAACACAATATGCAGGAGAAAAGTAAATGCGAAAAGCATTGTTTTGTGTACCTGGACTCTTGGAAATTCCCAGAAGAGGTAGGATGTTTGGATGGGAGAAGTTTGCCATTGTTTCAATTTCTCTTAGAGCTTCAGTGGAGTGCTCGCTTCTTACCATTTTCACTGCCATTACAGCCCCATTCAGCTCCCCTGAGGGAATTGAAAGAACAATCAAAATTAATTACATACACACGCGACTAAACAAGCTTCAATGCCTCTATGATCATGATCACCTGTAACTTGTAACTGTAACTGAAACCTTGAACCTTGCAGCAGAATCGATATCCAAATAAGATAAATTTAGCGTTTCTCTACCCACCTTTGAAAACTTTTCCGAAGCAGCCTTGCCCGATCTGAGTTAGCAGCTTAATGTCATCAGCGGGGTAAATCCGTATGGAGAGGTCTAAACAAGTTGTCTCGTAAGTGGGATTGTTAATGAATCGATCTGGAAGCAGGCGACCTGCCGCAGATGCTGCTGACTTCATTTCCATCTATTCAGGAATAAAAAACAGAAATATGATCTTGATGGTGACCTTTAGCTATTTTTATTTTGGTGATGATAGTCATGCTCGCCTATGCTCATCGTCGTACTAAATATAAAGGTTTTATCTTATTAAAAAAGATAGAAAATCCGAAAACGGTCAGATGCGGAGATAAACTTCATATGAAAAAGATTGCATCCGTGTTTTTTTCATTTACCAATTGTGATCAGTAAATAGGTAGCTGACTACATGAGAATAACTTATTTACGTAACCCAAACCACAACCATCACTAATTGTAGATGTAGAGCAGTAGCTAGGTAAGCTGCTTTTATGTACGGTAATTCAAAGAAATTGGGACTGTCAGAGTGTGAATTATCGCCGAAATTCAGTGGTCAGAATTAGCATGAATTTAACGGTTTCTACCTTTCTACCTTTTCCCCGAAGTTATAAAATTGAGCAGCTGTGCAGCGACACTGATGTCATTTGCATGAGCATTGATATTTAAAACATTGATCAAACGAGCTCGTTGCACTGTTTGAAACGTTATCAAGATTTGTGGTTTTTTCCCACAAATTTGTTAGTAGGTCTCTGTGACATGTTGTCTGTTTTGGTCTTATTTTGGTTTTCATGTCTACCTGTCATGCTGATTTAACATTTCAAACGACCACTTCCTGTAGTGAATGGCTGGAATTATTTAATCTGCAATATGCGAGAGGAAACTTATCAAAGCCAATAGAGTGACTTCAAAGCGAACTCAGTAACCCAATGCAATATAAAAGTGGAAAATATACACTTTTCCCATTTCCATATTCTCTTCTGTAATTCCCACAAAAACAAGTATATTCCTCATATTTCATTTCCTCTCGAAAATTCAATTAATTTTGATCCCAATCCTCTCTTTCCATAAAAAGCGAAAGTTGGGACGCATGTATTCAAATCTAGTAATTTCATCCACTACACAAACAGAATTGCTAAACCGGTGCTATATGTAATTAAAGAAAATGTTCAGTTTGACCGCTTTCCTCTCCTCTTGCATTCTGGAAACTCTCAATTCACCGAAAATCCATTTTTCCTGGTTTTTCTGGTCACTGTCAAGCATTTTCGCATGACAGTCATGACGTGAAGGTCAAACTTTTTTTAGCTTTACTCAAAAAGGACTAGATTAGAGCTAGCACAATTTTTTTTCCACACTATGGACTCCCTCCCTTTCTCCAAATTACTTCTGATTTGACACCAGATTCAACCAGAATACGTAAAAGGTGTGGCTTTACCGAAGTGAAAGTGCACATTTTTTGGTTTTTCTTATGCATGACCGACCGGGATACGAAGTCTGTAATCTGTAACCGTGTAAGCCCAAAATGTATACCTATTTGCCTCTCTTTTTCCATTAGTCATGTTTGTTAGTGTAAAGCTTTGCAAGTGAAACTGAACAAATGTTCGGTGCTCACTGCTCACCATAATGCACTCTATTTTCAGTGTGTTTTGTGAAGCGAGAGTGCTTAGTGCTTACACAAGCCAGTCATTAACTTGTCAGCAGTGTACACCTGGGATGCTCAAAAACAAATTGTGAGCTTATAGGCGAAATGCCCCAGAAAATTTCTCTTTGTATTTTTTTGAAAAGTTCTATGAAAAAAATTCATTTTATGATTATGGTGATAGCGCAACAGTAGCTGATGATGATAGACGTGCGGATGCAGTATTAAAATGGAAAAACAAAAAAAGACGAAGCTTTTGTAAATCTTTTTGGGGAGGAAACATAAAACATTGAAAATGGGACTTACTCTGCTGTGCGGATTGAAACGGTTTAAACATTTGAAAGAGCGTCTTCTCAGAATGCAAAATCCGATGAATACCAGTGCCATAAAGCAGACGAGTACCAAACTGAATAGAAGAGTGATTTGGAGGGCATGTCCAAGCACAGAGTTATGCCCAAAGCTTGCATGGTCCAGTCCCCTATTGAAAGTGTCGTTCTTCTTCTCCATTATTACCTGAAAATTTTATCATAAAATCAGACCGTAGTTAAAACAGCCTATTATTACATACTCTTTAATAAAAAAGAAAAGAGCACAACGGTTAGAATGTTAGAGAACGACTTACATCCACCGGTATGCTCCCGGAGTGTATAACGGTCGAGCTGACATTGTGAACTGCAAATATTTACCAAGTTAGCATGAAAACGCATAATACATAGCCTTAGCCTTCGCCTTCCATCCACTTCTCATCCCGAAGTGAATGTGATAGTGATAGATAAAGCTAATCCGAAAATTACACGGAAATATGGAGAAAAAAGTCTATAGGTAAATAAGCTCCGATTTTTTTCCCTTGGATGCAGCGATAGCAGTGAAAAGACGATGTAGGGAAAGGAAGGCACGTCCGATATGGAGTATCATTACAGAAGAAATACATGTCAGAATGTATTTCCTTCAAATTTAGTTTTGACAGTTACCTGCTACATTCCTTCTGCATGTCTCGTTCTTGTATCTGGGCTCGTTCTCGAAGTGCAGGCACATACACTTGCACCAACCATCATTTTGCGGAATACCACCCGAATCTTCTGGGCAGAACTTGCAGTCCATTTTGTACACGATATTGTCATCCGGAGCTGCTCCCCTTTCTAATGCCTCTTCCGTGACTGATGAGCCTTTCCCCACTAATGCCTCAGAGCGGAGGTGACCTGGCATGAAAGTATACGATTAAGACTCTAAATATTTGTTTTTCGCTAGTAAACTTCACTAATTTTCACATTTCCTCTTTCTCGAATCCAAAATAACAGTTGAAGATTTTCTACAGGCCTTGAACTAGTTCCTCCCTAAACCGTCTGTTTTAATTTCGATGGGATAAGGTGACCCCATTTCGGAATCTTACGAAACATGAAAATGAAAGACACATGACCAGTTGGAATGTAAGAAATAGTTCAAACGTTCAAATACCCGGTCCTATCCCACATTACCAACCCAAGTCATTTTATGCACTTTGTAAAGTTTATTTGAGCGCTCTCCTTTATTACTTTTTCTGCCATTTTCCCACCACCTCCTATTTGTCATTTTTCCTTAAAAATATTTTTTTTCTTGTCGCTCGAATAATAAATCTACCTCAGAATATCCCATTTCCGACGTGAGCTAAAAAAAAGTGCATGACTGTGCACTCGTGGAACGGTTTTAGAATTTATTATTGCCCAACTCATTTCACAACGAAAGTAATGAAGGAGCTAGGACGAATGATGAGGACTTCCATTTTGTAAACAAAAAAGCATTCCATTCTCTTCTGCGAGCAGTGAAGAGAGAAAACGGGAAAAGCTGGATAAATGGAAAATATGTAAATCCAGCAATAAAGTAAACATGAGCTAGTAAATCCTGTTTTTCTATGCATGGATGAAGAGAGGCTTTCTGCACGCCATGCACAAACAAAAATTCTATTAAGACAGCAAAAGTCACGAATCAAAGAGTGACAAGAATATCGCAAAAGCACTACGACTACGCCATCGGCTTGATGACGCTTTTCCTTTCACTCCACGGAACCATGCACATATTTACTTGTTATTGTTATGACATGAGATGGGAGAAAATCGAAAGTGTTTTTGGAAAGCAAAGTGAATGGTGAAAGCAGTGAAAATTGGAAAATGCAATAATATGCAAAGTGGAGGATTTTTATGGGAAAGCTATGCTTTCAATTTTCCCCTCTTAGCATTTTATCACCTTCCCGATAAATCTAGACTAATGACTATGACTTCCTCTGGTGTCAGTTTCCCATTTGAAGCTGAAATTGAGTAACGGTGCCGGGGGTGGTGGTATAACAGGGCACGATGCTTCCACTGCATGGTAAGTGCATATATTAGTAGTTTAATCTGTTACGCTTACTGCAGCCTGCAGCAAATACAGAGAGTTTCCGCTTTATTAACTGATTCATAGTTAATCNTTAATCAGTTACGCTTACTGCAGCCTGCAGCAAATACAGAGAGTTTCCGCTTTATTAACTGATTCATAGTTAATCCTGGCGGAAAATGTAGGGAAAATGTACAATTTTCTGCTGTAAAGATAAAAAGGGATAAATCCTCTTTCTAGAAATTTAGGAGGAACTGTCTGTTTAGCTATGCTCAATTTCTGGGAAGATAATTTAAACTTTTGCTAATGATGAATATGAACAAAGCAACTTTTGCAAGGATTCTTAAGCTCAGATAATAGAATATATTTTTATGTAAATGGCCAGGAGTTAAATCCTCTTTGTATTCTTGTGTAGTTATAATAATGGAGCAGATGTAGAATGCGAATAATACCAGTTTTGCAGATAATTAACAAGTTTTACTTAATATAAAATTTCTCGAGTTTTTGGAAGTGGGATGGAGGAGTTGGATGATTAGTTGCAGCATCCACACGCAAATACAATTTCAAAATGGCTGAACGGAAATAAGAAATTCGGTGAGCAGAGATCTCTCCACTCCCACTTCAGCTTTTCCAGGCTACCGAGATAAATTCTTGGAATAGCGAATAAGTAAGTTGAATAAGTTCGACATATTTCGCAAACCAACTTTTTAAACAGCGCACACTTTCCAGGAAAACAAAGCGAATATAGGAACAAAAAGTGTAACTCGCAAACAAATTAACTGTCCTCGCAGGCCGTTCCAGGAAATTTAATTATAATTTCATAATCATAACTGGGTAATTTGCCTCGGAAATTTGAGACAAGCTCGACTCGAGCTTTCTAGTACACTATTTATTATACTGGAGTAGATCAGCATTTTAGTTCGTTATGTTTTCTCAGTAATTAATTTTCCTGCAATCAACGTCTATTCATATAGATGCCGTCAACAAAAGCCAGTTCCACAATTCTCCGTAGTATTTTCCTCAAGTAAATACGCTTGGCGTCGGCATACTTGCGTAATATATTTCTTTGTGTCGCAATGACTCACGCGACATTGTTGGTTTTAGCCGATTTCGACATTTCAGTAAACACTCCAGAACACACTCCAGGTACCTACACTCTTCAAAGTGTAAGACGAGGAGTAGGTATGTCCTTTTCAAATTTAGCAACGTTCCCGATACCAGTGGTACACCTCTTTTTAAAATATTTCCCCGACAGCGAAACTCTAATTAGCTCCATCGCTTTACGTTCAATAGCTGCTCTCGTTCAAGTAAACACTATTTCTCCAGTTAGCAGTGCTGTGGTTCTTTCCCTCACGGACGCAACAAAAGCCAACTATCAGTTTTCCATGAAAATGATAACAACCCTGTCTAAAAATAATATCGTTCTACCTAGCAAGGAAGTGGATATCTGGAAGGCTCTGGACAAGATTTCTAATACATCCGCATCCCTTTGACAGAAATGTGTTTACAGGCCATGATATAATTATAATTAACCATGATTACGAAAGTAGGTAATACCTGTGGCGTTGTGTAAATTGAAAGTATCAGTTACGCCAGTCATTAAAAGCTTTTGTGTGACGGCTTGTCCAACTTTAGACTCTAGTTCTTAGCAAACATGATAATAGAATATCCTCCGGAAGTCTGAGAATGCGATTATGAATTGTGAAAACTTTTTAATTGAGCTTGACGGGTATGCAAAGAGAAGATCCCCTCAAAATGTGGAAAAACCTTCGGCGATATTTGCCTCAGCCATCGTTTTATTACCCCTTTACCTCCCAGATTTCTTTTTATAGATGCTTGTCTTTTGTAGCGAAATCTGGGAGAGAGCTGCTCTTGTTGCTATCTGGAAGCAGCTTCGAGCTGCAAAAATGGAAGTATGGAGGTTATCTAAACTCGCTATATTTCTTGAGAGCACTATCTTGACAGGAAGAGCAGCGCTAAACTTTGTTTGACTTTCTGTCCTAGTGAAGGCCACAAAAGTGGAAGTGCATTGTTAGATATGAATATGCTTTTTTCTTCCTTCAGGAAAGCAATTAATTAATGGAAGATAAAAATGCAACTGAAATATTGCTCTTTCCGACAAGTTCCCTTGACTTAATGGCAGATATGAGTCGATTTTTTTGTAAATCAAGGAAAAATCCAAAATAAAAGTACACAGACCGTGATAAAGTGAAAATTTTTACTCCAAGGCATATAACATAGATATATTATCCTGTCATAAATCTCATATTTGAGTAATTTGAAAACTGATTTGCAGTCAGGTAGACAAAATTAACTTTCCTTTTTCAATTTGTAATTTGACTTTTCTTTGACTTTTCCGCGCCTGCAAAACTTTGTGTTTTCCTGCAGGGACAAAATATTTCCATTTTTCTATCTTTTGTTCTATTTCCCTTTTATATGAAATATTGACATGGACTAAAGCAAATTATACCAGTGACGGCAAATATTACATTTCCGGTAATAGTGAAATGTGAGACGACGGGCTGACTAGCCGTAAATATGTAGCTAAAAAAATTTATCGAAAGACACGAAAAAATAGGGCACACTTACGATTCCGGTATCTTCTCACTTTCCCCATGTTCGGTTCGGACCAGGTACTTTGATGTGCTCTTAAAAAGCAATAAATTCTTAGGATGGCTGACACCGACTATCGACCCTTCCACCAACTTTTCCCGTTCACAAAGTAATTTCGGAGTGAATGACAGCTAAAATGAAATACAGTTTATCTCTCTTCCAAGAAATCTCACGCTTTCTCAGCCAATATCAGGAAAAATACTGGGCGCTGTAAACCCGTCAGATACTTTTATATACCGCCACGGTAAAAAAAAACTTTTGCTCTGACAAGGAAATAAAATTATTTCTGTTCGTCCTTTACTGTAGCTTCGAGAACCGTTGAAAGCACTTTTTCCCCTGGAACGAATTTTTACAAGCTCAAAAATTCCAATGAAGACGATGCACTTATTTCAGTTCACTTAACTCTTTCAGGCGAAATATTTTGTAGGAGTGCATTCAAGTAATAAGAAATTTTGTAAAAACGAAATCTACACTTTTTAATCCCAGACCACTTCCAAGAACTTTTCTTTATGTTTTCTCAGTTTACAGCTCACTTAAGCAAAGTTAATTTCTCCACATTCAGAGAAAACGAACTTTAGTAAGTCGCGTCACAAACAAGCTCAATTCTCACCAGGTTTAAAAAAATAAACTTTTAGTCTGGATAATTTAAAAAGAGAGTTATTTTCGTCGAAGTTTTAACGCAATTACCGTCTGCTTTTGTAACCCGTTTCATTAGCCAATTTTCACCAACCCTTCCGGCTTTTTTGTAATGTGATTTTTAGGTCAGGAAATCCAATTCCCTTTTCTTCTTACTCAACTTAGCTCATCAAGTGAGCAATTTGAGACAAAAAAAATACGAAATTTGTTAGCAAACTGTACTATGAAAAACAGCTTTCAGCCTATCTAATATATTTCTTTTATTTCCAGACTTTTCAGCAAAACGCTATTTTACTGACTCCAGCATATAAGAATTCTGCAGACCTCCGCTTTATTTTGTTGCTCACCGATCCCATGACACGGTGCAACTGGTGGGAAGGGAGAAGCAGACAACCCGATAAAAGAGCATTCCCATTTCCCACTCCTACTCCTTTCCACAAAAACTGCTGAATACTCACTGCAAACAAAAATTTCCTCCAGCTACGCGTCCTCATCTCTTCCCTCCTGGCTGCTAACTGCTCTAACTGTTCACTGTGCTGTGAGCCGAGAACAAAACTCCTTCTCACTTTCCTACTCGGTTCCATCTCCCAAAAAACGTTATTTTTCCTATTCATACATTTCCCCTTTCCTTTGATGAAAAATGCTTTCAAATCTTTCCAATTTTTAACTGCTAAAAGCTTTACTCTGCTGCTCCCAACTTCCTCATTCACTTCCATCTAGCTTGAGCTTCATACTTTTACCTCAGCACGACACTCTCGAAAATGTGAATGTACTCAAAACACATTCTGTGCAGAATATGATTACGGTTCGTGCATAAATATCCTATTTTCCATTTGGAAATGCTCGGAATGACTCTTGTCTTACGCTGAGGATTTACTTTTTTTTCCACTTCTTCTATTGTTTTCTTTCCCCTGATTAAAAAACGTTTTTCTCAGCAAACAACCAAATAACATTATCGTGTTACCAGTTACACTTTTTTTCAGAGCTAAATCATTTCAAAACAGCTTAGCATCTCGACCGTTTTTCTTAGTAAGATAAATACAAAGGAAATATTAGATGACATGAGAGGAGCAGGTAGCAGATGTAAACATTTGTCGAGCTCTTCTCTGTCTTTCTCCTTTCTTTCTCCTACTCCTCCACCGTCACTAAACAACTTTAGCAAAAGCTGAGCACAACTTCTGTAAATCCTACCTTACAACTATTTTCATTTTTTAAAAGGGATTTCTCACTCCAATCCTACACGGCATGAGAGTGGCATTCCTCCATCCAGAAGAAGAGAGCGGCGATTTTTTTTCTTATGTTTTCCTTTGTGCTTCCTAAAAAAGCAAAAGCAAGAAAAAAGGCTGTTTCAGAATACATCCGCAATTCCTCCTTCATTTTTCCTCCACTCAAACATTGACATCGATGATACATTTTGATAAGTTACATCTTTTCATCTTCTATTCATAAAGGAATTTCTGCTGTTTGCCTTTCGCTACGCGATATCTCCCCTAAGTAGTTAGAATAACAATGAACAATACGGAAAAGAAGGAGTTGGTTGAGTGAGTATTCCTGTATGGCTGCTGATACAGTATAGAGCCCAGCTCTGGGCTCCTCGTTTCTTCGAGGTAAAATAATAATGGGCTGTGTTGTGTGGTGCCAATGACGCAATATCTACGGATACTGGCTTCCTTTTTAAATCTGACTTTAGCTTTAAGTGCTAACTTTGAGATGAGCGTAATCCCGCAGTTAAGGCGTGTGGGTGAACGCACACTCTCCGCCATAAATCTCATTGCCACGTTTATGAACGTGCTACGAAGACAATCGCAAACGGGGAGAAGGATGAGGCTTGTAAAAAAAGGAAAATTGTAGCACGGGCTACTGGCTAACTCTGTACTTGACAAGAACACGGAGCAGAATTTTTTCTGCGATGTTTTTAGGATGCTCTTCTTCTCCTGCGTCATTTTTTATAAACTGCAAAATGCAAAAAAATAAATGCAAAAAAATGGAGCTCGAAATGGCTCGAAAAAGCCGTTATATATTTGGGGAGCGCACATTTACTGCAAGGCTGCGGATCAGGATAGCATTTTAGGATGGCGACGAGAGAAAATTAATGAATGATTAAGAGGCGTAAACAGCTTGGGAAGTGTGGTGGGTAAAATGGAAGAAGCCATCAGGACCATTATCTTTATCTTTGGAATGGGCGGTGAGCAGATAAAAAAAAATATTGAGGTATGCACTTTAGCACAGATACATTTGCATTTTGGAGAGAAAGGAAAAAATGCAGCTGAAATAGAAGAGAGCACTTTCGATAAAGTATATTTTTTGTTGATATGATGGCGAGCGGCTTCTGGCACTTTTTTTGCTGACATCAGCATCGCAAAAGAACCTTAAAAGTGTCTCTTTTTAATGAGGAGAATGGCAATATGACGCCTCAAGTGTCATTAATACAAGTGCGACTGGAGGTGGTCGTGGTGGAGTCTCCTTCCATGCAAGGATTAGGATTGGAGAGTTTTATGGGCAGAAAATATGCTACCGTACGTACGATGGAGTATTAAATTTCCAGAAGACTAATGACGATCGCAAGCTATAATTAGTGACTTTCGGAGGATTGGCGGTGAGTCCTTCCGAGAGGACAGATATAGGTTACCAAAATCGATAGACTGACAGCCTCCATCAACCACACTTGGAAATTCTAGGAAGTCGCCTTTTGTTATCTGTAATAGGGCGGTATTCCACTATCTTTAAGTTTTTTGGAGCAAAAGTAGTGTTTTGGGTAAACAGCGATCAGCCAGCAGCTCTTTATGCACCTACTTGACCACTGACAAGGAAAATTTTGCTGGCTGTAAAATTGCAAATCCCTCACATTTTTGTGGCATTTCGCAGTGCGCCTTTTTGCCTTCTAGTAATTTCCGGTTTAGTATTGGATTCTGCTACTCGCAAAATTGCCTTCTTCTGAATTTAGGCCGAATTACCAAGAAAAATATATGCTTCAGCTGTTTTCTGTTTTTTAGGTTCACTGATATCAATTGAACCCATTCCATATTACTTTTGTGTGCCCGACGGGCCAAAATTCTTTGATGTTCTTTTATTTACAACTTCCACAAAAGTCATAGGGCAAATGGGTCCTCTTTTTAATAAATATTTTCCATACTGTAAATTTTCTGGTAATTATCTTTCCCATAATAGCTCTCATCAAATCCATTTCTGGTGACAGCTGAAAATAGGAAGCGATAAAAACTTTCCAATGTTATTTTTTTGTTTGTTTGTTTTTCTTTTTTTTGTATTTTCACTTAGAAAAAGCGAGTCTTCCCCTGAAAAAGAGTTGAAAGCTGTGTATTTTTTGTGCTCGTGTCATCCCCTCCCATAATCATTTGTGTCACCAACTTAAGAGCAAAAACGTTTTCTCTGATGCTCTTCTTCCCCGTAAAAAAATAATCATATTTACACTAGAACTTGTGTCTGTCTCCGTTTTTACGGGTAAACTGTAATAACACTAAAAATGAATTTCTTGGCAAAAAGTTCCTCATTTAGAGCCATAATACCGCTGACGAAGTGTCGGAAAGGACACCGATCCCCATCACCCTAAGAAAATGGCTTGTGCCTTTGACTTCCTCGAAATCCTCCCTACACCCAATTCACTCCAGAGAGAAGTATACCCAACAAAATTATTTTCTAGATAATAATATCCCTTCTTCCCCAGAAATATGTAAGTGACACTCAATCTGCAACCCCATTCATATAATATCCTCCTTAATAGGTGTTTCCATTCCTCCGAAATGTTTTCTTTTTTTTGCTTTTACTCCTGTCATCATATAACGTCGTCGCTCGTGTGCGTCCTTTTTTTACTCTCTGCAGGAAAAAGGATGGGAAATGAAAACCGATGTTATTCTAATAAAAGTGAGGGGAACGGGGAGAAGCACAAAAAAAACTACTTATGATAACATGAACTCTCCATGTCGCCGTATGGGCTTCCGTTAGCACACACAAAATAAAAGTAGGTAGGTATGCATACAATAATGGGGACTCTCCGTCTGGAAAAAAAAAATTTGCCATATGGAGACCGCTGTTCACTCCTCGCATTCAATTAAGTGGGTTTTTACCCCGAAATAAAAAAACTTTTGGTGCAACCTTCACTTTTTTCCGTGTCTTAACTCAGCAGTGCAATATATAACAATGTCGAAGATTTTTTTTTATCCTTTCAGAACACTTCTCTGTAGCCTTTTATACAATCTGCGGGGAAGATTTTGAGAGTTGAGTAAAGCTTAAGAAAATATTTGAGTGTGGAAGTATTGAAGAGGCTCAACTTTTGTCACTAGTAAATGACGCCGGTGCTTATAGGGAGAGTAAAGAGAGGAGGAATTTTACGTAAAAAAAGAGAATATTTTTTTTCTTTCCTGATGATAGCTTTTCCGGAACGATCACTCCCATCGCCGTCATCATCACATTCATATTCACCGTTGTTGCAGTACTGCTTTTTTGGATGCTTTTCATTACAAGAAGAGAGTCGCGGTTGTAAGTTTTGTAGTATTTTGACTTGAACAAGGGAAAATCGTACATTTTCATTTTGTGACGACTTTGCATTGCGAAACGACGCTTTAAATGAGTGAACAAATTACACGTTCATTTATCTGCCACGGAGAGAAATGAGAGAAGAGTGAACGGATGAAGACATTTCTTTCCATTTGACTCCGCACTAGGCTCATTTTGAATCATGTTTATGGACGTGTGAAATTAGGCATTTGTAACTGGAACGTGAAATTACGCCATTTATTCTGGTGCTCTGTGGCGTACTACGTACTCGGCGCAGTTTCCAAGTGGAAAGAAACAGCAAAATGCAAACCCAATGGGAAATGATGCACCAGGTTTGGAGTTTTCTAAGTTAGATAAGATAATGTAAGTAAACGTAGAAGAACCATCTAGATCTTTGTTTTTTGGATGGAGAACGGAGAGAAGTAATAGGCAGCGTGCTAAGTGGATCTTTCTGCTTTTTTCCACTGGCAAAAATGTACAGTAATGATCAGACTGGAAGGTAATTTTCACGAAAAATGTAAACAAAAGGTGATATGCCTTCTGTTTTTCACTGTTTAGGGGTGGTAAAAGTGATTTTCGAAAATTGTTTACAACAAGTCACTTTTTGAGGGGAAGAGTACAAAACTTTTGAGAGTATGCTGGGCTGCACACGTACGTGTCTAGGTTTTTGTGCTAAATGATAAATGCGGAATTTTATAATCGTCGTTACGTGCTAAAAATGCACTTTCCTGTCAGGTTTATTACCCTTCCCGACACGTTCCCTCCAGGTTTAAGGAATATCCGTTGACATTTGTTGTCGTCACGAGGGGACTAGAGGAGGAAAACACATCGGGGAAAAATACTATAAAAAAGGTGAGATTGAGAAAGAGCGGTGGCGGTGTGTACTCGCTCGCTCTTGAGCTTGAAATATTGGCAAGATTAAGCTGCGTGTTGAAATCTTCTCGCGAAGGAAGTAAAATAAAAAAGGCTGCGCGCGGATTACACCTAAATCGGGGAAGGCGCCAGGAGTAATTCCAGTGCAAATGGGAATTCGCTAGAAAATTGCGTTCCTTGTTCCTTCGAGGTTGCCCGACATCTTCAAAGAAGAGAGGATTTCCGGGTTTTTCTCAACTGGGAATTAATATAAAAGTTACTTTAAGCGCTGAACGTTGAACTTTCCTTAACTGGTTTTAATTTTAAGCATGCTTCCCCGAAAAGCGGAAAAAACCTGGCAGGTAGCAATATTACTCACAGTCTCAGTAGTCCATTATCATTACTCCACCACATTTTACCTTCCTGTCTCTGGAGAAGGTTGGCGTAAGCACTAATACCCATTTCACTAGTAAAAAGGGATGTCATCATATCAATTTCCAGACAATGAGAAAATTGACTTTCCTCTTGTCAAAGTGGCTCCTCTGTTTAACATGAGACAGTTAAATGAGCTTCAGCTGACTTTTTCACTTGCGTCTCCAGTTTCCGCGAAAGAGCGAAGAACTAGGAGTAGTCAATCTATTACGAAAATTGAACTGGAATGAACTGGCAACTTAGGAAGCTGCTTCGGTAATCAAATCACGTTGTGATCAATGCGACAAATTAAATTGAAACCTGCCAACAGGCCACTTCCATTTAAAACAGAGTGCACAGTATGCCGTCCCATTGCACATTTAATTATTTTCGTGTGGGTGAATTACACCCTGCCATAAAATGCCGTTTTAAAGGAAGCGAAAAGTAAAAGTGGCAATAAACTTTGGTAAATGCAATAACGCATAACACATGCCGT